>JAOXYI010090871.1:0-12253 GCA_028566495.1 Lithophaga antillarum | reverse complement strand
AATGCATTCTGGGGGGCACCTCATTTTTGCACCTCCTCCACCGCAAAATGCTAACCGAACGCAACACCTATACTACTGTGATTAGTCCAAATGTAATTCTACTGTATGTGGTTTTATGATAATGGGAGTATCATTAATGCCCTTAATGTAATCACATATGAAGCTATTGGGTTCAGTTTGTTAAATTAGAAAAATCGCTTACATGAAAGACAAATGAGAAAGTTGAAACGATTAATGCCTGCAAAATCAGAGTTATAAGAATAAAATGGTCATTAAGCTTCTAGCTTCTGCTTCCTTTAAGATAGCACCAAATATAAATGGATGAAAAATAAATTCTCATTTAAGAATTTAAAACGTCATTAGTTTATCATCTTTCACATCAAAGTACAAGTGAGATATTAAACTTAAAACTAAGAGAAAGTGGCCCTAATGTTCTTTTATCTACACAACTGCATACTTATAAGACATTCTTGAACAAAATTATTTCAGATTTCAACATTATAACTTTCATCTTTCGTCTTTCAATTGTTATTTGTGATAGAGAACAGGTTTCAGACTAAAATATTTTGACATTATACTCGCACACAGTTACTAATCTTGACTGAAAAAGAATCCTGCATTAGGCATATTTTAGCATTTAAATTTTCTTCAAAATGTATATTTTCATATTTTCTTCGGTACAGTAAAGGTGAAAGTTGTTATTCTAAAGAAATTTGTTTCGAAAAAATTTGATTTCTGCTATTGTTTTTTCTTCTCTGGTTTGGTTACTTATTTGTCTTTATAATGTGATGTAAATCCAAGGTGCTACATAAATTAATTATCCTGTTCCTAAATCGGTTAACTCCTTGAAATGAGGTACGTTATCAAAAAGGCTTATAAATAAAAGAAATAAGTATTCAAATAGAGCACTGTATGATTGGTGAACGAATTTGTCCTACTAAAACCTTTTTTTCACTAGGTTGCATATGTATTAAACTGTAGTCTGAAAAATTAAGCCTTATTTACCTATAGTATATAAGCTGTAACACAGATTTACTTGTGCTTATATTTCCTCTAATATGTACTGCTGATGCCTACAAATAAAATACGTTGATCTGACAGACGTATAATTTTTACAAATGCCGTTTACTAGATGTTTTAGAGATTTAGAATGTAATAAGTTGTCTAATCTGTATTTTAAAATATTGTTCTTGGTTTAAGAGTTTGCTCTTACCCCTTATCTTGACAAATTACAAAATATGAAAAATTCGTTAACAAATTGAGTAACATAGAAAAATCATGTTTAAATACTTACCACTGCGTGACATATTTGCATATAATTAATTCTACATTCCATTTGATCTCTACATTTTATTATTTTTCCAAATTCAAAAAGTAAAATCACCAAACATGCTTACAAGCTATCATAATCTCAGTTTTCAGGAATAACTGAAGACGAACAATTTTATTGAAATGTCTTTATTGATTTTTGATTTTTAAAAAAAATATTTAACTGCAGAGCACATCTTTTCGAAAACTCGAAATATGAAGTATAAAATGCAATTAACGTGACAGGAAGCTAAGGTCAACATGTTAATCTGACAGCTTTCTTTGATAGATTCTTGACTGTAGAGGTGTGATCTGATCCAAGTTAACTCCGAAGGAACTTCTTGACGTTTACATTATCAGGGATACTGTCCTAGACAATAAAATCCGTACCTGTCCAGAGGACTAGTCGAGAGGACACTGTTTAATTGAAATGTTGATAAATCGTTTAACCGATATGGTGTTTGTTGATCAGTTAACGATACGATTGCTTGTTTTTATTTGAATAAAATTTTGTAATTTTGACCAATAATTTTTATTAAGTTCAGTGCAAATTCTATACTTAATTCCATGGACTGCGTTGATTTATATGATATTTATTTCAACGTAAAGCTAATATTAATTGGTTAATTGGTTGTCTTCTTCGAGTTCAATGTCACTTGTAATCTTTATGTTCTTATGGCGATATAATTAAAATCTCGATTATATTGTCAATTTATTTTGACAACAATAAATGTTTAAGTTCACATGGAAAGGTTTTACGTTTTCTATGTTTTCGTTTTTATCAGGTTTATGTTAAGCGGTAATCTTGACAAATTCTGTCCTCTCACCAAAAACTGTTTTCTTTATAAAAGTAGTCCTCTTGGCAAAACTGTTTGTGAATTTCTAATAGTCTAAGAACAATCGAAAGCAGTCAAGCTTCGGATACAATAGTAAACTTTATCATTCAACTTCACAGGTAAACAATATCAAGTTAGAACTGCACCTGACTGTAGATACAACTGGAAGGCGATTTCTAATGTTATGTATTAAAAATTTTATAACTATTTGCTATATTTTCAAGCTTTAGTTTTTCACTCTCATTTAATTTTTGGTGTGTTTTATTTTGCAATTTCATCACAGGCGCCAATTAAACAAGAGATCTGGGTATCAGTATCAGAGTAGTTAATGTCGCTGACTCATGAAAACTAGCTTGATATTGCTGTCGTGGTTTCGAGCCGCTGGGTCCACTTAATGTGTTATTGTTCCCAGACACCTAATCAAGGTTGAAAGCGTTACCGATCGGCTGGATAGCTGTTCCGGATTTCCTGCCAAGAGGTCTGGTGGTCACGACCTGACTGAAAAAAATACTGAAAGTGTTGATAAACCCATTTAACCCAAATATTGTTTTTGGTTAATTGGGTATCTTTTTTAGAGGTTCCCATCACTTGTAAACGTTGTGCTATTATAACGATAACATTAAAATTCCGATTATATTATATACTAATTTATTTTCACAATAATAAATGCTTAACTTAACTTCTTGTGGAAAGGTTTTAGATTTACTTTTTTTTATAATGTTTGTGCCAAACGGTCCTGTTGACGGTAATATAGATCAAAGATATCGATAATAATTTGGATTCTGTCCATTCGTCAAAATCTGTCCTCTTAACGAAAGCAGTCCTCTTGAAAAAAAAAGCTAATTAATCGATAATAGTCTCTGCACAAAAAAAGCTTCGGATATCCGAGTATACTTTTACAAGTCAACCAGACAGCTCAGAAATTTTAGGTTTGACTACACCTAACTGTGGCCATACGTAGAATTCTGCTTTTATTTAGACTTCAAAGCTATATGGTATACTCTTTTTTTTGAAAGGTTTATTTTTTCACTTTGTTATGATGTTTGGTATTTTCTCAGAGGCTAAAGTTGCACCGAATATATAAAATATATATATATAAAAGCCACAACTATTCCAATTCATCGAATATTGGCATAGTGTGGCAGTTTCTGTCAAATGAAAATTCGTGTGGTAGTTAACTGGATATTATTTTAGACCTCAGTTATATTAGCTTTTATTCAGAAGTTCTAATTAGTTGAGAGGTTAATTATATAACAGGCTATAGCTTGAATCTACTTAGGCTAATGTTTCATAAATTATTCATTGCTATCCTGTTTTGTTTAGAAGTCTCCAGATGTACGGTATTTAATACTTCAGTATTGAGTATCTGTAAGAATACTACAAAAACATCCTCTTTGAATCTTCTCATAAATATTAGAAGAGTATCTCCTCTGCAATACTGATAATGTTCTCTGTCGACATATATAAATCATTACTCTTTTGAAATATTATTCTAAAATGTTCTAGATCAATGAAAAAGGTTTTGTACTATTTTGATCATTAGCTTCTAATTATTATGTAGACTGGGTTTTTGCACTATATGCATGTTTTATCGTTAAAAACAAAAATTATTATCTCTGCTTTACTAATTGGAATATCGAACTACATAAACATGTCATAATTTTCTTTTTGATTTGTTCTAACCATGATTATTTGTTAAATAACATTGCCATTAATTAATTCGAAAATCGATTGAACAGGAACACATTTGTCATTAAACATGACACTGGAAACGATTTCGAATAACCAATAGTAAATTCATTGACGACTGAGTATGGATGTAAGAAATGATATGTTATTTCTCTCACAGGAATCTGAGTGAAGATAATAATTTTACACAGAAAGCATACATCATAAAAAGACGGCGATGAGACAATGTAATTAGAACAGTAATTATAATTAAACAAGGAGGATAATCTAGCATACATTTATCTGAAAAATCAATCGGTGATGACGGATTTCTGGCAAAAGGAATAGTTAAATGCTACCGAGAAAAGTGGAAAAGCTTCGGCAAAATGAACAGAAAACAAACGCAGAAATATTGTACACAGGAAACCGCGAACAACAGATTGAAATGTTTAATTCACTGTAGTGTTTCCTGTCTGTTAATAGGTTTGCCAAATAGGAAATTGAAAGTGTCAGAACATCACATTTGACGAATAGACTTCAACCACTGATACAATTCAGAATGTCACTTTCAACTGAAAATTATTCTACTGTTTCGTACCACCAGATGTCCAACTATACCAACAGTACAGAGAAACCATCTTTCAGCAAGCCTTCACCAATACCATCAGCAGTAACATTTACACTAGGAGTCGTCGGAAATGTCATGGCAATATTTTTCCTATTCAAAGCGTCGAGACAGCACAAATGGAATATATTTTATAGATTTGTAACGGCTTTAACCATAACGGATCTGTTCGGCATTTTGACAACATCACCCGTTGCATTTGCCGTGTATGACAATGACTTGAAGTGGGTTGGCGGAGAACCCCTTTGTCATTATTTATCGTTCATGTTGACATTTGCAGGACTTGCTACTGTTGTTTTCGTAGGCGCTATGGCATTAGATAGATACCTTGCCATTTTACATCCGTTCAAATACAATCAGTGGAA
This sequence comes from Lithophaga antillarum, assembly GCA_028566495.1. Lineage (NCBI taxonomy): Eukaryota > Metazoa > Mollusca > Bivalvia > Mytilida > Mytilidae > Lithophaga > Lithophaga antillarum. The sequence continues at coordinate 7,451 of JAOXYI010090871.1, read as the reverse complement.
AAAGAAAATAATTGTAAATTTCTTGATAGGGGGAATATGGTTGATGGCAGTTTTTGTTTCGTGCCTGCCACTTATGGGACTTGGACATAACATTAAACACTATCCCGGAACATGGTGCTTTTTCGACTTTTTTGGAACAACCGTGGAGGATGAAATATTTTCCTACTTGTACGCTTCGATTGGCTTGGGAATCATTGTCATGACGGCCATCTTGAATATACTTGTAATTATTGGATTATCTCACGGGAAGAGAAGCCATGTTCGCCGTGGAAGCGCAAGTAGTAAATCATCCCGAGCCAGGACAGATATCTACATCACTGTATTTCTTGTGGCAATATTTGTCACATTTGCAATGTGCTGGGCACCATTTATGGTAAGTAGAACATCAATTTTTCAAACTATCATGGGTATTACTACAGTTCCCGAAATACAAGCGAAATTTTCTGATCACCGCCTATGATAAAGCATTTAACAGACAGATAAAATTTCTCTATCGTATGCACTCGTTTTAACATTGATATTTTAAATATAGTGGCAAATTTACTTTTTATCACAGGGGTAGTTTGACACGTCTTTGAAACACACTGCAGAATTGAATGAATTTTCAAAAATGCAACTTTTAGCATTATATCTTTGCTGCTAGGTTTACTTGCAAATAAATCGCAGAAAATCAATTTCCTTACGTAGGAATGGAATAGAGTGGGGTCTATCTTACTTAGATCATATGTCACACACATTTCTCACTTGAGAAGAAACAAAATTCATAAACACCTGGTCAACCATGTTGCCGCATACCATTGTACGAATGTAAATAATGTAACAGGCATGAATCTGACGTAAAAAGCTCATTGAATATTACGTTGATAAAAGGAATAGTATAGAAAACTACGAATCAGTTGACAACGCTTGGTCTGCATTAATCTGGAGACTTGTGTGGTACAGGTAAACAGTAGAATTTCTATGTTTCTACTTTTCATTTGAAGTTGTTTACATATGTTCAAAAGTAGCAAGATGGCTAAAAATGCATCTCACGGTCAGAATTTACAGTAAAATAGATGTCAGATATTCGATCGCCTTCTGTTAATCAGTCATAAATTTATATTTATTTGCAGCAAAATAGAACACTTTTCTACTGCAATTGTTTTGTTAAGCATATACATGTATTTATTCATTTTCTAACGTCGGATTTAGGTGCATTTTAGTGTATACGACTCAAAACTTTATCGGTCGATTCATTAACGTTATCGAAGACTGAAATGGGAAAATTTCGCTCGTATTTCGGGAATTGTAGTATCGGGTCTGAGATATTTTTATGTAAAAACGGTGTTCGTATCGTCGTACAATACTTGATGGATACCTCATGCAGAACAGGAAATACTTACCCTACCAGAAGACCTGATTTCATCCTTGGTTTTATTGGAGTTTGTATTGTCCTGGTTTTTCTTAGTGTTATTTATGTCCCTCTTTGTTCGTTGTTCTTGTTGTTGTCAGATTGGGATCGACTTGTGACTTTTGAATGCCCCTTTGGTAATCTTCTATATGTACTTCACAAGAATAATACCAAACATTCACACGTATATTTCTGTTCTACCATGAAGATCAGTGTCTCATTCCATGCTTTATTTATGCTAACTGATGGACATACTGCTAAATATAGCCTTGGAAGGCTAAGATCATATAACGAAGATTAACTGAAATTGAAATAATGGCATAGTCAACTCATTCATGCATTTATACAGTCCAAGGAGGGTAACAACATATGGCGTAACTAAACACAAAATAAACAAATATTTGAAGAAATAACATGATTTTTGTTAAAACAAAAATGTCATCTAATTTATTAAACTTTGAAAATTGAAGTTAGATATTCCTCGATTCAGTTAAGACTACCAAATGAAAATTCAATAAAAGAATTTTCAAGTAGTTAATTGTTGAGTCGTTTTCCGCACCTACGACAAATTTTTTAATCCCCTTTTTAACGAAGCAAGGACACTTCTGATGTAGAGATGTCTGATAACTGTCGTACTTATCATACAATTATCTTAAAACTGCATTCAAGTTCATATGGCCTTCTCTTTTTTTCAGTCTCTTTAAACAAACCCATAGAATGATGATTGTTTGAACCTAACAAGACGTCTATGTTCTCTTTAACTGTGTGTGAATAAATACAGCCCGTAACAGAGAAGTGCTCGAATTCCAATTTCTCCACGGTTGAATTAATCATTGTCGATGACAAACTTACCGGAGAATCTTTTATATTCTTAAACCTTTGTTTTTATCTTATCCAAAATTTTGAAATTATCTGCGTTATCAATGAACAAGTTTACCTTATATGTAATTTTTTACCCGAACAGTTTTTACTACTTATTGGTTATATTTGACAATCAACAGCAGAGTAGCGACCTAAGTTAAATAAAACGAGTATGGACACACTATAATTTCTGTCACTGAACTTCAGAAGACATAATGCAGTAATTTCTTTCGTAAGCATAACTGACACTATTGGAACATATATACCCATCAAAATGCAAACTTTGGTCCCTTGATCCCTTTTAAAGCAAAAATGGTAAACAATTGAAGAAAATTCGCTAACACTGTAATAAAATTTTTGTCATGGAGAAATGAGAAAAAAAAAAAAATTAAAATTCTGTATACCTACTGAAAAGCCAAGTCTGGCCCATTTGAACTCGTTTAACTTAGAAACGGGAAAGACACAAAAACCTGTTGACAAACCTCCAAAAGCTCTTTTACAGGGAATTCAATGAAAAAAAAAATGTATCATACATGTAATCGGCTGAAAAATAAAATTCTGTATACCCATTGAAAAACAATTAATTTATATACATGTACAATGTATGTTGCGCAATAAAAAATATTTCTGTTCACAAGCAAAACAAGTTAGATTTATATTAATGATTTTGCCGATACAGATTTGTAATTTAGCTAAAACTGGAAAGACGCAGCTCAAAATGTGTGTGTTTGAACTAAATATTGCGAGAAAGAGCAGTCAAATAATAAAGTGCAAGATATATTTAATTAGACGAGTTAAAAAGCACTTAAACACTTACATCATAGAAATATAACTTCAAAATAAACGATACCTTTCTGCGGTATAATATATCTTTCACATCAAGAAAACATCTCTTTTCAAACCGTTAAATAAAAACTTTCGTTTTTTATAAAGGCTTAATGCACGTACATTTGAATGGCATCATATAGTATACGTTTTTTTCCGTCACAATATAGCCGAAATCTTGCTCAAGTAGCATAATCACCAACATTATTGTTGTGTTGATTGTTCCATTGATTGTTTCAATCAATGAAACAGTCAACTCAACAGAAATGTCTTAGTACGTTATCTAATGTATTCTCCGCTGTCTTCCACACTTTGATTGATTAGTTTATTTCTGTGTTTCAACTGTAATGTATCAAAGTTTAATTTTAGAATCGACGAAATCTTAAATATACATTACACACAATCTGTTTTTTCAAATCGGATAGAAGAGTAAGTGGCTGATTAAACGAAGTAAATGGCTATGAAACGAAAATGTTCAACAGTTCAACTAGGAAGGTTTATAACTTAATAAGAAAAAAATCTTTCCTAATGTTAATATTTCTTTGTAACTAATCATTTTGTCAAAATATCGTTTGCATAAGAACGTTCCATTACACAATAACTTTAGCGTCGGCAGTAACAATTTCAAAGCTAAAGAAAAACGTATTCGAGCAATTCTCTGTTATGGGCTGTACTCTACCACCATCTGACGACATATAAAAAATTGACCATGCGTGCGTGTTTATATTTGTACTTAATATATAACGATGTTTGGACATGAACAATTTGAATGGATATCATTGAAACTCCCAGATGACTGTTAGATGAAGTGCAATAACATTACAATTCATGTTTCTTCATTTAGATAATTGCTTTGTTTGTATGGACATAACATATGAAAAAAAAAATCAGAAAGCAAATTTCTCACGTAACTTGTTTGTCACTTCAACTTTAGTTGGATAACAATGAAGATAAAGTATAGATATTTTTACGCAGTCGTAGGTACATTTAAAATCACTGCATTAGCTAACTGTATTTAATTCAAATTTTCCTCCTAATTGTGGTTAAATCCGTTTGTTTGCTCCAATAAATCATCGCAAGTAACACCCAGTGTGAAACAAAAAAAAATCATCTATATAAATCGAACTATATTCATATATATTACCGAACTTTATCTCATAATGCACAAATGATGAGGAATTTTTATCCTTGCCCAAGGAACATTATCTAAAATTGAATTGATCCTGAGTTCATATTATAAGTGGTATATAATTAATATGGCTCTTTCAGAAATTATCGATTGTGATTTTAATTTTCGAAATTGCTTTTCATTAAGCCCTTGTGTATTAAAACGTCTTTAGGCATTAAGGATAAATAATGACGTGGATTGTATATTATTATTTCTTACTGTGCTATTACCCTTGCGATTTCCTTATAATTCAAATTATAATACAATTACTTAGAATATTAACCTCCGTTACATTACTGTTCTGTTTAGAACTGACTATAAAACAGTACATTTAAATATTTATCAATAAAAGCAATCCACAGAAAAATAAAGGAAGACTCCTTCTCTTTTTACGATCAATGACTCGTTCTGTGTATTTTTTTTAACGGAAATAAATATTGCACAACCACACCGGTTCCTGTCTTTAGACCTTATTTCAAATAATGACTTTTTAAAAGTCAATGAGTAATATTTTAAGTTTTTTCAAGCTACTGGGCAAATTAAGACATTTTGCCTGTTTGAGTTCCCACATTGTAATGGTGCACTAGCCCAATCAAAACCAAAAAATTAAAAAAAAAAAAAAAAAAAAAAAAAAAAGAATGTTTGGCCTGGAAAAATTGTTTACTTAAATTTTATTTTTATTGTTATTATTATATCTTTTATATATAAGATGAAAACTAAGGAGTTACTTTCCGACCAAAAATCACCGAAAATTTATATCAAATTTAGCCAAAAGAAATCATTTACTCTTAGCTGGTTTTGGTTGTACTTTTTGGAAATTCTACTTGTTTTCAGCATTCTGTTTTCTTGAACTTTCAAACATATGCCTTTGAGCATCACTGATGAGACATAACAAGTTAAAATGCACATATGGTGAATCAAATTAACCTTGGCGTCTTGTGACAACGTATTATGAAAATCATTTTTTTATTATTTTTTTTTAAATAATGACATCCGCCTTTCTTAGATTCCATCGAACAGATGGTATTTGGATCATATTGTATAGAAAACTGAAAAACTAAAATAAGGTTGATATACATCCCTACAATGCATAGAAAACACTGAATGAAGAATGCCACCCAATGTCATAGAGTATATCAAAAAGTCAAAAACATATTTTTATAGATGAAGTTTTATCAGATGTCTTTATCATTAATTTTCAGATAATGATAATCAGAAACACGACCCGTGCTTTCCAAGTGGACAGGAGTGCAGATCTTATAACACTGAGACTTGCAACTTTAAATCAAATTCTTGATCCATGGGTTTATATATTATTTAGGCGGGAAGTTTTAGCAAAAGTGTCTGCATATGTGAGAAAAAGGCGACAAAATTCGTTTTTGACTAGACTGGCGAGTATTACTAGTAGCTTCAGAAGTAATTCACCAGATATCGGTAGAAGAGAAAACTATAGCGGGCAAAAACAAGAACCGGAAGTTAAAGCGTGCTCCAAACCAGCAATTCCATCACAGTTATGTATTGATAAAAGTGACCATCATACAGATCAAAATGGACAGATGAAAATCGAAGATGCTGACCAAGCGGGTGTTCATACCGTTTTCCTATCAAAGAATAGTACTGAATAAACGTATTTAGTGAAAAGTCTTTAATATTCAGTGATAATGATCTGCTTCTAAGTGAATTATCAGATTTTGTGAATAATCAGCACTATATGTGAAATGTATAAATCGTACTTATTGCTAAAAAGAACTCAGACCAAGGAAATCACATACCTGAATAACTAAATAAATCCTAAACTAAATATTGAAGTTTATGGTTTCTTACTTACTATAGATTGTCTTGAAATGAAACAAATAAGCATGTGCATGTTCTCTCAAATAAACTACAGATAGCATCAGACTATACATTATATTATGTTAACTAAAGAATTCGAATCTGTGGACAATATCTTTTTTTCAGGCAAGATCAGCGCAGGCTTGAACAGTTGTAAATAAGCATTTCCTTTGACTTCATTAGTATGAAAATATTTATCAGAATCTTTTCTTTCTTCAACCACTAGCAATTGGTTCTCTCGACAAAAGAAGTCTAAAGGACGGATGAAGACGCCACAAAATTATTCAAATTTGGATTTTCCACGACACAGGACGTCGTTCGGATGTCGCCTTTTGTTGATATGACGTTAGGCAACCTGCAACCAACGTCAATACAACGTCGATTCCCTGAAGTTGTACAGACACCTTTTTACGTCGATTCGACGTACCTATGTTGACGTTGGACTGACGTTATAAATAAGCTACATGTGTAGTCTTGCAAATTGAATCGACCGACCATATTTTGTTCAACGTCGGGACAACATTTTTAAAAAGTTCAACCACATTTGCGTCAGTCTTCAAAACACACATGCACACACACACACGTGGTTTCGACGTTGAAACGTCGTCTTAGCTAAGTTGTGTCCCATTGTTGGTATGCATTTTTGATTTTTTCCCTAGTAAACTTGCTATTGAAAATATAAAATCGAGGATAACTTACATGAATTGGTACACATATTTTCAAAGTGCATTACATTATCTGCGTTGTTATTACAATTTTAAATCAGTAAAAAAATCATGAAAACCAGCACTTCACCAGATAAAGGACATTGTTGAAAATTATGAGTTTTGATATAAAAAAATTACATTAATATTATATTTTTAGGTGCTAAATACATGCAAACAATGTATCGTTGGAAGTTCAGATAGCTGTCTTAGTAGTATAGGTGTTGCGTTCGGTTATCATTTGGGTGGTGGTGCAGTGGTGGTGCAATGAGGTGCCCCCTGAAGTGACGTCACCGGATATGATGTCATAGGAAACGTAGATGACTACGCATGACCGGAAGTAGGTCCCTAGCAACATAGGGGTTGCGTTCAGTTATGATTTGGGAGGAGGACGTGGACTTTTGGGAGGAGGACTTTGCGGATGACCCCCGGATATGACGTCATAGGAAGACACGTGACCGAACGTAGATGACTGCGCACGACCGGAAGTAGGTCCCTAGCAACACCCTTAGCAACAGTTCAATTATCATTTGGGTGGAGGAGCAGTGGAGGAGCAATGTGGATCCCCCCGGAAGTGACGTCACGGATATGACGTCATAGGAAGACACGTGACCGAACGTAGATGACTACGCATGACCGGAAGTAGGTCCCTAGCAACGCCCTTAGCAAC
>JAOXYI010090761.1:0-12253 GCA_028566495.1 Lithophaga antillarum | reverse complement strand
CATTTCCCTTAGTTTTTAAACGATTTCTAATTCCGTTTTATAACACATTTATCATTAAAATATAAACAAATTGTTACCAAAACAATAGTTCATTATCCTTTTGTCTATATAAATGATATTTGTTGATAAAATCTCATAATTATTAGTAAAACTAATGACTTGAGCACTATACCACGTATAGCTTAAAATGTACTTGTTCCGGAAAGTCGAATTTATGCCGATTCCGATTTATATATTTCGTATCATACGTCTATTTGTCACGCTTTCCATACCCTCTGATCATTGATGCTGCCTGTCTGTATGTACGTCTGTCTCTCTGTCTGTCCGTAGCCAATTTGTATCCACTAATGTCCCTTAATCACTTGGAATTTCACAAAACTTTAACACGTTCCTTAGTATTAGGTGTAGTTTTCCGCCATATATTTATTTATTTATTTTTTATAGCTAAACTTTTCCAAGAATAGCCATTTTACATGTAATTAGGACTAGGGAGGATGGTTTCTTATTGTATCCTGTACTTAACCACTACATGGAATTTCACAAAAACTTTCCTACATTGTTTTCGGTATAAGATGCGTTTGTGCATCTTTTATTTAGTTTTATTCATTATTAAAAAAAATCAAAACAATAGATATTTTACATGTACATAAACTCTGGAGAAGGGGTCCCATATCACTCGCCGAAAAAGCTTCATATTGTAACTTACAGCTGATATTTTACGATATCAATATGCAGAAAACTTGATAATTTATAGATATGCATCTCTAGCTCACTGAGATGCAATGCAATAACTTACAAAAGGACGTAGAATTTCAAGTATATGATGCGCCAATATCCTACCTTGTAGAGAACGTTTTCCATCTGTAAGCTTATTTTTATCTGTTTGACATCTGTTGAAACACCAATGAATTTTGTATAGATTTGATTTCAAGGTATGGTTGGAACTGCTGAACTAAAGATATCATATTATTTCTGTATATCGAGGTATACGTGGTTACTTACTGGAAAGGTTTCAAAAGCGCACTACCCGAACAACATGAACAAAGCACTGATTTTATCGCTGTGTAATGCAAGCAAAGCTAATTACCTTGTCAATATTGTTTTCTATAGTAAAAAGTGTGTCGTAACCTTGGGGTCTTTCATATTTATTAGCTAATCCCAGTCTCATACTGGTTGTAAAGTTTTATCGGGATATACGATGCTTAAAAATGGCCTTTGAAGCACCTAAAAAGCTGGATACTGCTGTCCCTACCCATGGGATTACTACCTGCGACAATTTGGTCCATATTCCACATCAGTTTGCATAAAACATGATTAAATATCCAGAGACATTTGACTAAAAGTTAAAAAGAGAAGACCTTAAACTCTGTATACAGTATGTTGATATATAAAATGAAACAACTGAACTTAAATCTTCAGGATATCTTGGCATAGATGAATCTATAGCCAGTGCTAGATAACTCCTTCAAAGATTTTACGACGACAAAACTTGTCAAAATGGTCCGCACAGATTTCGAGTGAAACTTGTAACAAATAAGAATGCCAATAAGTTCTTACCAGTCCTTATCCTAGTGAGGCTGAAACTAAGTAGTATATTCTTCGAGGGTCAATTTTAATTTATCAAGAACTGATATCAAATGTAAGTATTTGACCGCCAATGTACTTTTCGTAAGTATTTGGATGGAAAGAAGTCTAGGACTATATTTCAAGAACCAATTCATTAGAAAGATTGATGTCTTTTTACGTTTTACAAGACTTTGTGTACATGAAATAGCAATCAATCATTATATCCAAAACAAATAAATAAATCAATCAATATACAGATTTAAACCTGGTCAATCTGATTAAAATACAGATCTTCTATCCACTTTCGTTCCCTGGTGGAACTAACGTGGATAGAAGATCTGGATTTTAATCAGATTGATACCTGGTACTATTATTTTCCATTGAGCTTGACAAAATCAATGTGTGAAGAGTTAGTCGAACATAATCTTACTTGAACGAACAATCTAAATATCTATATTCCACCAAGTTTTGTAAACTTCGATAAAAAATGTTACTGGACAAAAGTGTGACAGACGGACGGACGTACATCACTAACCTATCCCCTCTGTCGGCGGGAGACAACTAGAAAGTCCTTTTTTAGGTATTTCCAATAGTTCTTTTTTCCGGTAAAGTATTTTTTTCGGATAGATTTACAAATACTCTGTATTCTTACTCCACTAACCACCATTTCAGCCAACAGCAGTAATTTAACTTCGGGGCACATTTTCGCTACTTTTGAAAAGTAACACTAAAACTTGCCACAGCTTTCGGGAAAGGATGTTTTTCTTCCATTTTCACTATATTTAGAATGTTTTGGTCAAAATCATTATTGCTATTTCAAAATAATCATGGTAAGTTTGAGAAATCAGACAATCCATTAAAAAACGTCAAAATAACGTCGAATTACTTTATTAAAATAAGTGAAAGTTATTTCAGTCGACAAAGAATATTATATTCTACTGCCGGAAATCAAATTTATTAGTTCTTAAGAAATTTATAACGATATTTTTCATCGCTGGTTTCAGAAGATTAAATTTCAGTAATTTCAGTCTTTGACCTTTGACCTCGTGTTTTGTAAAATGTGACCAAATTTCATTTTGACGACAAACATTTTCAAAAAGCACAGACATTCCCGATTCCAGTGATATATAATATAACTGTATGTTCTGACCATTCAATCTGAAAAATGTCGACCCTGGTCACTGCACTAAATCCAGTATTGTACCGAGTATTACTTCCAATATTGTATTCTGTTAGTACTGGAAAAAAAGACTACTGATACAGGTATCCCTGTTGTACTGTTGTACTAAGTACTGTTTTTAGTATTGTTTCATACTGGGCAATACTGGTATTTCTAATATTGTATTCTGCTAGCAATAAGGCAAAACCAGACAGCAGGTACTGGAGTTCTAGCAATCTCTAATTTCAATACTGGTTTCCCAGATTACTGACAGTACTGTGTATTAAGAACACTAGTATTGACGGTATTACAGATACTGTTTTCTAATATTGTTCATTCATAATTTCACTGATGTTTAATAACTATCCTGATTTTCCAATATTACAGATACTGGTATTCTAATTTACTTTTAATACTACTGAAATTCCAGTGTTGCAGGTAAACAATACTGGAAAACCAGTATCTGTAATTCTGGAAATCCAATGTTGTATCGTCTAGAATTCTGCAATTTCAGAATGTTTGATACGCAGTACTAGTGTACCAGTATTACACTTAGCCGAAAACATTGACGTGAAGAGATTCATTTCTGCTTTTTGATTTGTTGCAGAATTCAGTCCCATATGTCACAATAAAGTAAATGTGGACTTTTTTGTATCTCCAATAAACTTCTTACAGCCACTGTAGTTACCAAAAGTTGCTTGTTTGTAAATGCTTTAAAAATATTCTAACACGTTTCTATCAGAAAGCATGTACTGACTATATTATCAGAAAGCATGTACTGACTATATTATCAGAAATATTGCAAGTTGCAATACATATATGTCGTAATCCTGTTCAATATATATATTCGAATGAACGCTGGCTCTCAGCTTCATTCATTATGATAATTAATATTGATATTTTTTCATCAAATCACTACATAAGTGATGGAAGTTTAATTTCATTTCAGGTGTTATTTTAAACTTACATTTCGTCAGTCTTTTCTCCCAAAGTGCCGGGAGTGATTCGTGGTTTGCTACATTATAAGTAATGAAACTGAATTCGTACCCAACACAAGAATTAAAATTGCAGCTGGGTATGATTATTCGTTCTAGTATTACATATACTATTTCCTAGTATTGTAAATAGAGTGAGAAGATTACCGATAAGTCAAATATCCATAGGACTAGACAAAATCATTATCAACAAAGGACCAAACAGGAACACAAACGAAGAACATTGACACAACACCGAAAACTAAAGCTAGAACAATACGAACTCCCATAAAAACCGGGAGTGATGTCAGGTGCTCCGGAAGAGTAAGCACATCCTGCTTTGCTAGTGACACTCGTCATGTTGCCAATGTACAAAAGCTAGTAGTAAGTCGTATATCAGGTAAGGAGAACGGATTACGATTACATTGCTAGGAACATGTCCGTAATCATCTGCGATACGGACACTCCATACTGGTCGACCAACTCGTGATGGCGACCATAAAATTTCCGAAGTGATAATGTTAATTTGAGTTTGACATAGCCTTGATTGAGTAGCTTTTGTTACAGCAACAACCCTCCATCTAGAAAGTCGCTATAGTGGACACAAGCCCTAGAATAGCGGATCAACTGTGAAATGTAGACTCCATGCGCCGGCGACGTTGGTATATTGCTACTCAGAAAAGGAAAGTTCACAATTGAAAAATTGTAGTCACCATGCAGGAACGGGATGACCAATTTTATACAACAAATATTCTGGTAAACCCGTATCTGTAATACCAGTTAACCAGTATTCGATCATATAAACGCAGTGTAATGTAACTGACTTTTCAGCGAAAAGTATAGATAATTTTTCAAAGTAACAATGCCAATTTCTGGTTTTGTTTTTGAATACTGTACTAACGTTCCAGTATTATCCGTAACAAGACTAGTATTCCAATATTGTTCGAAGTACAAAACTGGAAAACTTTGTCGTTACAATACTGGTACAATTCATTATTACTGAATTTTATTTTCTCCATTATCCTAGTTGATCTTTTCGCAGCTGTAGAATCACAACGTTAATATACGTTTTTCAGAGTACGTGATGTTAGGGCCCTGCATAAAAGACGAAGGTGCCCTATAGTAATCGTTGTATGCCCGTTCACACTTTCTTGTAAACAACTGATCATATAGAACGAATTGAATTATTTTAATGAAACTGCATATGGCTTCCTCCGTATACGTAGATGTTCATTTTTAGGCTATATTAAAATTTTTAATAAATTTTAGGGTACAAAATGTTAATTTTTTACAAAAATTAAGATTTTGAAAAATGGTTTGAAAAAAAGAGAACATACTGAACCATTCAAATTGTTTTAATGAAATTTAATATGTAGCTTCCCCACATAAAGATGTGCTTTTTCAATGCTGTTCTGATGTTTTTAGATTTTTTGGGGGGAGGGGGGTAATTTTTTACGAAAATCTCAGATTTTGAGAAACAGTGTGATCAGTTTCTCGTTAACAGTTGATCATATAGAACCACTTGAAATATTTAAACTTCAGATGTAGCTTCGTAAGTACATGTATACGTAGATTCGTCTTTTCAGGCTATTTTTGTTTTTGATAAATTTGGGGGTAAAAAATGTTATTTTTTTACAAAAACCTCAGATTTTGAGAAATGCTTTGTAAACATGAGAACATATAGAACTACTTCTGTTTTTCTATTATAAATATTTTTAGCTTCCCCGTCATATGTTGATGTGACTTTTTATGTTGCTCACATGTATTTGTCAAAACTAGGAGGATGTGTTAGTTTTTGACAAAAACTTCAGATTTTGAGAAAAAGTGTAATCAGTTTCTCATAAACAACTGATCGTATAGAACCACTGAAATGTTTTAATGAAATTTCATCAAAGCTTCCTCAGTATATTTAGATGTACCATTTTTTATTTTTGATACTTTTGATAAATTTTGGGTAAAACATAAAAACCACAGATTTTGAATATTGGTTTCTAAACGAGAGACCATCAGAACCAATGAAAATATTCCAATGAAACTAAATATGTAGTTTCCTCATTATTTTTTATTCCGTTCCCATGTTTTGGGAGAAATTTGGGTAAAATTTCAATTTTGACAAAACCATTGAGAAAAATTCGTAAACAGGCGATCAGATAAAATAAACTGAAATATTTTAATGAAACTTCATATGTAGCTTTCTCAATATATATAGGTATGCCTTTTCAGGTGACTTCCATCTTTTTATAGATTTTTTTTAGGACAAAAATGTTAATTTACTATTTAAATCTCCAATTTTTAGAAAAAGTTTACAGACAAGAGAATGTAGAGCAGTGAAAACCTCTCAATGGAACTTAATATGTAGCTTCTCCATTATATGTAGATATGCCCCTTTTCCTAATGGAAATCAGAAAATGTTTATGAATAAATGATAAACATCAGAACACGATTATTTTCTCTCTTAAGGTGTTATAATAACTATTCTAAATTATATTTATAGAATAAACGAGTTACCCTATATATGTATATAGAATAGATAAATTTTTCTGATCACGTTGCCCGTTAATCGTGACTTCGTGTAATTTTTATTCTATACAGATCATAATAAAGCATACTTGTGAAAAATACAAAGCTGACATTTCGGTTGGATTATTGGAAGCCGTAAAGCAGATCAATATTCTCAGAGAAAAGTGTCGATATATTAATATTTTTAAGAATAAGAACCCAAACTCCGAAACAAAGCTAGTCTTCGTTTCCTCTGCAATCACCCTAACCACTTTCAATCATCTACACATAAATTTTGTGACATCAGGACAGCTGTATTGTATCGTGTAAAACTTTTTTCTTATATCATTAAAATATTTACATGTAATAGATGCTGTGATGCCGTGACCAAAATGGCTGAAGTTTTTTCCCTTATAAGTGAAAACTGATGGTACTGTCGATGATGGTATGGGTTAGAAGTAGTAGCCTCTGTGCAATCATCGTATATTATTTCAATCTGTGCTGATATATATAGTTGCATTTACTGTTACCCACATTGTCGATTCAGATATTTATAACTGTAAAATCTAAGACTGCTTCTGTATTGCAGTTATCAATATTCTAATTTAGCAACTTAAATACCTATAAATACTGTAGATGCGAATCTGACTATCACGTTGACCACCATTGTCGAAAAAAAAACCAAGGTTTTATCCAAATTGTAAAAAAATCGTTTTTGTCTGCTGATCATAGTCCTTCTTACCAAGAACAGACAACTTACAGATCGCATAAAATGAGAGATGGATAAAGCAGTATTTCCTGTCAATTTACGTTACGTGGTTTGTTTGACAGGCTGTTAATCAAAATTTTATGTTATGAAGTTAGAAATTTCGTATTTGATTTATTGTTCTCACGGGTCGTTTTTTCCGTTTGTTTGTGTCTCCTATTTTGTTTTTATTTTTCGTTCTTGTTGGTCTCAGTACCCTTCTAATAAACCCCATAACACGGACATGACCTCATACTTGTTTCATATATACTAACTAGTTTATAACTTTATTTTAATATATAGTGTCTCTTTTGGTCGATTAATACATTTGTAGCAAAATATATGAGGCGGGTGCATTTACTATAAATTCCCCATAAAACTGATGCATAATACTGAAAAATACTCAAAACTATATGTTCTTACATGTATATAGCCTTTCCAATACTAAGTGATATATTACTTCTTCATTTATATATTCATCCCTATGAGAAGAAAAATTGTCTGAGCACAGTAAAACCATGCGCACAAAGAATTAAAGTTTAAGAATTTCTTTTGTCACATTGGACTGAGTTGAGATATTTGGTGGTCCAACGTTTTGTGTTGTATATATAGTAAATGTGTTGTGAAGGGTTTTTTCTTAGTTCTGTGTTCGTATGGTATATGTATAAAGGTCATGATTGTGAAAAGGATCAAAATTGCGAGGAAGGTGATCAAGTGTGTGACACGTGATAGTTGAGATTTACCTGGAGGACACTGAGTTCTTTTCTTTTTTCAAGGGCATTCTGTTTAGACGAATATTATTTGTCTCTTTCGGGCATTTTTTGTGAATTCAGCATAAGTTAAGTCAGTTTTTACTTTGTTTTGTTTAACGAATCAATTTGATTTTGTTTGGACGTACGGCGTCAAGATTTTATTACTTCCAGTTATAATTGATTAACAAGTTGATAATGATACCTTTGAAGATTAACTGATAACAATTACCGGTATGGGCTTTACAAATTGTCGAAACATGACTTTTTAATAATTTTACAATGAAAAGGACTTCAAAGTAAATCATTTGCAGTTTGAGATGAAACATCATTCAACAGTTTTGTATGATTCAGAATTAAACCATAGTCTTTCTGTATTTTGCATGGGATAATAACAACAATAAAAGTACCAAAAAATATATTTTCACAAAAAATATTTTATCAAAAAGAAGTTATAGCAAAGAAACAAGTGAATTACATCTATTACTACAGCTATATACAGCTGGACATTGCAACCAGAAGCACATTCTTTGATTAGACAATACCAAAGGAAATAACTCTGCATTTTCGCTTATAGCAAACGATGTTTATAACGAAAAAAGATCGAGGGTCCCCAGCAGTTCATTATAAGCGAACTCTACTCTACATGTATATTATGGTTTGACTTCGCCATGTTCGCTGAATTATTTCACTGTGGATAGTTACGTTAATTTGTGTTGGGTCTTTTGAAGGCTTGTAACAGGATTTTTGCCCCTTTTTGCTTTGCTGGCTAGCCTAATTTTTGTATTATTTTTAAGATACTAGCACATCAGTATTAGACACATTGTCTAATTTATTGACATTAGTATTGTCATTTTGGGTTTTGGTGTTCTTGTCGTGCTGTGTGGGCATATGACTTATCTATTTAGTCTTGTTAAAAAAAAATTTCGTGTGGTCCTTGATTTAAATATTCCAGAAACTCATTGTTTATTTGTTCATATTTTAGGATTTTAAAATTATGTTTATCTTTTAAATAATGTGAAAAAGTTGTTTGAGAGTTGATTTACTTATTTTTTTAAAGTCTATTAAATTTTATTTTGTTAGAGCATAATAAATTGGGAGCTCGTCTGGGACAGGGGATCGAAACGATAGATAGATTGACTTGAAAATGTCGACTTTTGATCCAGAAGATATTTTTGAATGAAATTCCTGAACCTAATTCTTTAGTCGATTTAAAGAAAGATGATTTAATTAAGCTTGCTTCTCATTTAAAGTTGAAAGTTAAAAGGTCGATAAGAAAGATTAGAAATATTATTATTGAGCTTTTGATGGAAACGTCTGTATTTGGTGAGACTGCTCTGCAGCTAGTCGAAATTTCATCGGAGCTAGAGTTAAAACAGTTAGACGTCCAAGTACAATTGGAATCCAAGAATGCTTGGACCATGCTCTTTTAGAGTTCTTTCTTCGGTTAGACACGAAAGGTTTATTACCCAACTATCGGTCGAACAGTCCTCCCATTTTGAATTAGCTAAAAGCCTATGAGTTGGTACAAGAGACCTACAGAAATCTCGTACTTTGTCAAAAAAGGATGGTTAGACTTTTGTGGAATATGCCCGAGAAAAAGAGCAAATTTTGACAGATTGTTATTATCAATGGGGGTTAACAATTTTCAAAGGTTATGCCAGTTAGTATTGGTTTAAAAATTTAAGAACCGTGTTTATTCAGAGGTTAGAATCTTTATCGAAGAACAGAAAGCTACAGATCTGGAGAAACTGCTGTTCCAGCAGATGAATACTATTTAACTCACAAGAAAACATTTAGTCCTAATACGCATTCGTCTGGTTCTTATCAAAAATAACAAAAATCAGGAAATAATTCCAAAAAATCAGCAGTCAACCTCTAAAAACACTTCAACTGCATCCGGTAAGTCATCATCTGAGTATGAAAGTTCTCAGAAATCTTTTTGTAAGTATTTTAAGAGATCGGGACTTGTAATATCAGAGTGTTTCAAGATAAAGGTAAAACAGGAATCTATGGGTCGTGGTAGTGTTAAATCTAACTGGTTTTGTTACCTCAATACAGTCTTTGCCTTTGTGTACGGAAAATGACTGTGACCATTTAAAGCGGACTCAGTTTCCATAGATAAGATTTTGAACTGTTCATCTGTAATGGTTTAGTTTGTCCTGATGATGATCTCACAAATGCTACTTTTATTAAAATATTAAGGAATATTGGAGCTCCTCAGTCTTTGTTGTTAGCAAATACCTTGCCGATTGCTGAAAATTCTGCTTATGCGACAGATACTAGTGTATTGAGAAAAGGAATTGACTGGAGTAGTTATTCTCCCGTTCCTTTCCATAAAGTGTACTTGTCGTCAAGTTTTATTTCTGGACCAGTGGTTTTGGTTAATAGGTTTTCATTGCCTTTTGATGGTGTTCAACTTCTGCTTTGAGAATGATTTAGCTTGCAGTAAAGTAATTGCTGATCCTCTTGTAACAAATAAGCCTAGTGTTAATGAACATGAGCTTTGTGAGGAATATCCAAATTTGTATCCTGCTTGTGCAGTTAATCGTGCTATGAGTAGTAGGAAAAAGCGTAGTCAAAAAATTGTGGATGATATAGACAGGATAAGTTTAGCTGATACCTGTGTAGGTCAAATGTTCGGTAGAGTAAAGGAAGGTGCATTGAATTTGATAACTGGTGGTGAGAATGTTACAAAGTCACAACTTATTAATGAACAGCAGGGAGATCATGAAATTGACTGCTTATATCAGAGAGCTGTGGACGAGGTGGATTGTACAGAGAAACCTGTTTTTTAATTTGTGCGAAATGGGATTTTGATGCGTAATTGGAAACCACTTAGCGCACCCTCCAATGAGGAATGGAAGGTACATTACCAGATTGTTGTACCCAGTCTTTATCAGCAAGACATACTTAGTATGGCTCACGATACTCCTTTATCCGGCCATCTTGGTATCAGTAAGACATATCAAAAGGTCTTGAGTCATTTTTATTGGTCAGGATTAAAGATGGACGTTATGCGTTGTGCAATACTGTAAAACTTGTCATACGGTTGGGTAGCGGTTATTCCGAAAGCTCGGCTTCATCTTATCCCTTCTTTTGAAGAGCCTTTTAGCAGAGTTTTGACAGACTGTGTTGGTTCTCTACCTTAAACTAAAACTAACAGGAAACCAGTAAATATTGTAATTATTGCCCTGCCACTAGGTTTCCGGAGGCCATACCATTAAAAAATATCAAGGTTAAGTCTGTAGTCAAGGCTCTGATTAAATTTTTTACTTTGGTGGGTCTTCCTAAGTCTGCAGTCAGACCAGGGTTCGAATTTGTGTCTCTCACGTTCCAACAGGTTATGAAGGACTTAGGTATTGAACAGTTTCGGTCTTATTTTTATCATCATGCTTTGGAAAGGTTTCATCAAACTTTGAAGACCATGATAAAAACTTATTGTTTTGATACTGAGAAAAACTGGGATGATGGTCTTTATTTGCTTTTGTTAGCTGTTAGGGAGTCCATTCAGGAATTTTTGGATTTCAGTCCGCTTGAATTGGTGTTCGGACATTCTGTTAGAAGGCCACTTAAGTTGCTGAAAGAAAAGTTTCTTTCCTGGCAGAGTCAGAATTAAAATCTACTGGACTATGTATCAATATGATGAGTTGGAAAATCCTCCCAAAAGACTATGAAAAGTAGGTATGATTTGAATAGTGTCGAGCGTGAGTTTAAATCGGGTTATAAAGTTCTAGCGTTTTCACCAGTCCATGGAAAACCTCTTTAGGCAAAATACTTTGGCCCATAAATTGTTAGTAGAAAAATCAGCAATGTGAATTATGTCTTGGAAACACCAGATAGACGAAAATAGAACTGGCTGTGTTACATTAACATGTTGAAATTGTACTTAGATAGCAATAATTCAGACAAAAGGTGTCCCATGAATCTGGTTGTGTCTGGTGATGATACTGAGGAAGAAAAATCTGAACAAGACAAAATACCTATGAATACAGCAAAGTTACAGAATACAAATGTCTTGAACGACGTAGACGCGAAGTGTCTCATCTCTCAAAATCATTAAGACGAGATCTGAAGGAAATTATTCAAGACTTTAGGCATTTGTTTTCCGATATTCCTACTATCTTTCATGATGTTAACCTTGTAATTTCTGATGTCATGCCTGTTAAACAACTTCCTTAGAGGTTGAATCCTGTTAAACAAAAGTATATGAAGGATGAAAATCAATATTTTTTAGACAATGGTTTTATTGAACCCAGTAAAGGTAGCTGGAGTTCGCGGCGTATCTTAGCACCAAAGGTAGATGGTAAAAGTTTCAAAATGTGTACCGATTATCGGAAGGTCAATATTCTGCCGAAATCGGATCATTTTCCAATACCCCGTATAAATGATCGTATCGATTGTATTAGACAAGCCAAGTTTGTAACAAAATGTGATTTGCTGAAAGGATTTTGGCAAGTTCCTCTCATTGACAGAGTGAAAGACGTTTCTGTATTTGTCACTGCGGACGGCCTGTTCCAATATAAGGTGATGCAGTTTGGCATGAAAAATTTTCCTACAA
>JAOXYI010090652.1:0-12254 GCA_028566495.1 Lithophaga antillarum | reverse complement strand
TTATCTTTTCACATAGGCTTATGATATTTGGCATGTGGGTGTATCACCATAAGGCGATATGTCACGTAGCATCATGACCCACATATGGCATTGACCTTTGACCTGAAGGTCAAATTATTGGTTTTTTAGCCGTGTCCAGGCCAGAACTTTTTTTTATCTTTTCACATAGGCTTATGATATTTGGCATGTGGGTGTATCACCATAAGATGATGTGTAGATTACCGTTATGACCCACATATGACCTTGACCTTTGACCTGAGGATTCAAAATATTGGGTTTTTTTTTTTTTGGCAAGAAAGCTTGTCTGGACCATAACTTTTTTTACCGTTTCAAATAGGCTTATGATATTTGGCATGTGGTTATATGATGTCCTGACTTGGTACAGGCGCTAAATAGTGGTGAGCTCAAAATCTAAACTCGGCAAGCTACCTACATGTATCGCATACCTATGATAGCTTGGAATTGTTAATTATTGGTAGTTATAAAGTAATAGATAGTTTACAACAAAGGCATTTAATGCGTTTTAATCATTTATTCTCACATGGGTAAATATTATATTTAATACAATAGTGACAAAACCATGACAGAGTCAACACAGAGACCGGATGTCCTGACTTGGTACAGGCACTAAATCGTGATTGGCGCAATCTCAAACTCGGTAAGCCTCGTTTGAGGTGAATATTCAGTATGAGCCCTCTTGTGCGCGGTAAGACTGAAGCAAAATATGTATCTTTTACCTAACAATAAATTATTTTTTTTCTTGTAATATAAAAATCGTGAATAATTCTCTTGTAGCAAGTAATTTGAAGTTTCATTTGTAATTAGAGACATCTTAATTTACTTAGAATTATCGCATACCTATGATAGCTAGGATTTGTTAATTAATGGTAGTTATACAGTAATAGATAGTTTATAACAAAGACATTTAATGCTTTTTAACCATTTACGCAGACATGGGTAAATATTATATTTAATTCAGTTGACGTGGTCGTATTCTAATATCAACTGTTTTTCACTTATCGATGTCTACATGTAAATCTAATGGGGAAAAAAGTAAAGAAATAACCACTATGAAATCTGATCTGATTTAATGGTATTGCTTTGCATGAATAAATGATGCGAAACACTTTGTTTTAACGTATTATTTGAGCACTGTTATTACATTTTTATTTTGTACATTTCTCACTACCCTGTCCGCACGGCTATCAAATCGAATGAAATAGTGAATTCTAAAGCTAACTAAACTCATAACATTTTATAAAAACGTCTGTCTACATTGTATTGTATTTTTAAAGCATCTTTCAAGTACGACAAGACTGTACTTTAACTAACTGAACATCCATCATATAAGAATGTTAGTTTCTTTTCTTCCTTTTAGTCAAAGTATAGGTTTATCTGATTGTATGTATTCTTCAGTACTGACATAAAACATATTTAAACATTCTGTGTTTGGATGAGGTTAAACGATAGGGAATGAATAATATTTTTTCGCTCTGAATCCAGACAATTGGATTTAGGGTACCATTAACGGCTTAAATATTCATCAGACATATCGACAAGTCTTAGCAATTCCAGAAAATCTAAAATTTTCAGGTCCTATAACTGTTTTAATTATTACCGTCGACGTTATCAAAACGAAGCCGACGTTGAAAAATGCGTCATAAATTTATGTTTATTTTAAAAGAAAACCGATTAAAACACCCTTCAACGAGAAGAAGACTCCTCACCCTTTCCGAATAAGAGTAAACTTGAGTTTTTGTCTTTAGTGTTCAATTTTAATCTTTCCCGCAGTAAAACGTGGAAAAGTAGTTGCTATGTCAAGCCAGACGTTACCTGTTTACAAAATGTTTCTGTTAGGTTGCTACAAGAATCCTGATAGCATTGTTACAACAACATTTTTGTTAAACCACTCTATTGCAAGCTACTGAAGTACCAGCCAAGACGTCATAATTTCATTAAATGAATGTTTGGAAACATATTTTGAACACAACAGCAACGTTATTTACACTGTTAAAGTTTGGCAAATAATTTTGCGAACAATTTTACTGATGTATGCTTTCAGATTTTATACGAAAGAAAGAAACCACAAATTGATCGAATTTGTCGAAGTTCACTTCATAGGTACCCTTCTGAAGCAGTTATGAGTGAAGTACTAGTTGCATCAAAGTGAAAAACATTACAACAACAAAAACATTAACGTAATAAAACTCCATAGTTTTGGTGGATTCTGTTCAGTTACAAAAATGTATATACATTGAACAAGCGCCACTTTATAATAACGCAATCTTTGAAAAGAACCAAGATTATTTATTTATCAATTTTCCCATTCTTTTACTTCACTGAGAGGAGTTTGTAACTATCCATAAGAGGATTTATAGCTGATAATGACCGTTCATTTGTTGCAAGTAGCTTTATGTCTTTACAAAGACTTTGATCATTAGGACAATTTAACAGTTCAGTACAAAAAATATATAAAGCTACAGCAATCATCATATTAACGCCAGAAGAAGTATTTTGCCTATTGATTCGTGGAAAAGTAGAATTTTTTGGTAAAGAAATAACATGAATATAGTGTCAAAAAATCTTCCTATTTTGATTTGATAAAGATAGAACACTGTGAGACTGTTCTGTTATGTGTATCATGTTTCCCAAGATATTGATATTCTTTGTATTTGGTGGAAATTGCTCGTTTTCTTTCCCTTGTAACTTTCTTGATCGCTCGTTTTTTGTTTTGTTTTATATTCTATATCCAAATCATTGTCTTTATTCTCCAATTAGCGCCTGTTTTCATTCACTACTTTATTCGATTTCATTCACCTCATTCGAAATCATTGTTACAGTTCCTTTTCTTTATCTGTTAGAACAAAAACTGAGAAAGTATCTTTAATGTATTCAATTTATTTCCACCATACTTTGAATCAGAATGTCTTCGTGTCCAGTTGTGATATTTGCTGTATTCTTGACGCTATTTGGCATTTTCTATACGATAACCAAAACCCCTTAGGATATTTCATCTTTCTCTGTCTAGCATATTATTCAAATAAATATGTTTGTACTGTTTGCAATTTATTGACAACCGACTGCTCAATACATTATTCACATACCCTACTAAATGATACAGAGATAAAATGAAGGATGCAGATTTTCTTTCACCAGAAGTGTAGATTTCAATATGTGACGCTTTATCATTATTATATATAATTCTACTTTAGATTTTTTACAGATATGAAAAGATCGTAAGATAATTGGAAAATGGGTTTAAAAATATAACAAAACCGTTACTTCTACGGACTTACGTGGTATTGCAGCGCTTTCCTTGTTTTTTCACGACATATTTTTGGGGAAGATGATATTTCAATTCACTGTTAAAGAATGTCTCTGAAGTGGAATTATCAATATGTGGTATATAGCCATAACCCATTAAAAAACTAGGTTCTGGAATCGAGTACTTAATCGCTACTCCGCGAAAGAACTTGCACAGTAACTTTGAACGTAGTGAACGTCTTCTGGACATACTAAACGCAGTTCTAAGATATTGCGATGAGCCATATCAGCCATCTCATTATATAAAGTCACAGTTGTTAGATGGTTTCTTCGTGATATTAGTGATGACTTAATGCACACAAGTTGTGGATAACTTTCTTTAGATGTGTGTCCTGAATCGTTGTTTCAGGGATAATTTAAGAATTACAGAGTTCCGTATTATTTTTGTCTGGTTTCTACGTAGAACGATTCTTTTCTATATACAGATTTGAAAATAACGGCCAGATTTTTTAATCCTTGGAATTAATTAGGAAGTAAAAGGATTTCTTGTAAAAAAATTGTATACCACATTTTTATATCTTATATATTTGTATAAATTGCCCACCGTGGTAGTTGTCCAGAGGATTTTAAAGATTTCATTTTGAGGTTCAGGCCACTTAGATTTCATAAAGTTTAAAGAGCCATAATCTAGAGCAAGGACAAGTTTTCCTTTCTGTTTTGTATTTTTGTTCTATCATTCTAGTTTTTGTATTATATCCATATTTTGCTGTGTGTTTGGAAATGAATTCCGTTGTCGTTTTCTATTGTTCAGGCACCATATTGAGAAACTGTCTCCTTTTGAAAAACAGGAGAGCATAGCAGCATTGTCGGGTACAATGGATAAGCGCTGCATTTCTAGGACAACAAACCTGTAGTTTGTTATTTTTTCTAGAGCAGTGGACTTTTTCTTCAAAACGACCAAATCTGAATTTAATAATTATTCTGACATATGAATGAAGATTCTTTTAAATATAATTAATGCTAATATCACTTCGCTCACTAATAACAGTTGTAGTGACCATTTATATTTCATGTACTTGTAGTGAACTCGAGATAAAGAACACAACAGGCACCAAGTAAACGGCTTCATACTTAGACGTACAAGTATTCCTGGAAATTGACTGAGGGACTGTTTCATTCATTCGCATTGATTTTAGTTTTCCTATTGTACACTTCCCATTTTGGAGCATCAACATTCCCGCTTCCCTTACATATGGTGTATTTGTATGATAGTTGATACGATGTTCTAGAGCTTATTCTAGGCATAAGGGTTTCCTTGACAGAGAGTTGCTCTGAGCTAGTGAATTCCTTAAACTATGTTGTGAAAAAATTAAATTGGAATCATCGCTTAGAAAAGTTTTATGGACGCCGTCACGATTTATATGGCATTTCCGTATCTGAACTGATTACATATATGTTCCCGATATCATAGATTCACTGTTGTCTCTCTATACTAACTGTGACTCGCAAAACAGGCTGTGGGGATATGAACTTCAAGACAGATTCTGCATGTAGAACAGGAGAAGATAACTCTATCGATGCACCTGTTCTCACTACCAGTTTTGTGCGAGAGTTCGTGTTGTCCGACGTTTAATTCTTTTTGATTCGTTTTTCACTTGATGTTTTGTTATATCTAGATTGTTATTTTTTATCATGGTTGGTTTTCTGTCGTTGCCTTTGGAGTAATAATCTTTTATTTCCATAAATATAATTTTTGAAGAATGTTTAATCTTTAATTCTGTGGAATAAGTATTATTCGTGGCGGTATCACTTTTCCTGGACTCTGATGTTCATTTAATCCACGAACTTAAACTCCCCAACGAACTGTAAATTTTAATAGAACTTCTATGCAAAACCTTTAAGCCTAAGAATTTAACAAATCTTGAAACATCCATTTTCTTTCTCAAACTACGAGAATTGCTACAAACGGATTTAAGGATTTTCACAGTTTACAAGATCTTCAATTACATTGATCTATTATATGAAACATGGAGTGAAATTTTATCATGTTGCATTAAAAACTCCAGATTTAAGCAGATACACTCAAACTGAAACGCACTCTGCAGTAAAAATATGGAAATTATATATTATACGTAGTAGAATGTATTAAATCTGAACCAGTAGTGGCCTTTATAATATTTCAGTACATTTTGAAGTTATCCGAGCCTCATTTTGAGCCAGAGTATTAGTTTATGATTTAGTAGAATCTAACCTATATATTGTTGTGGAACCTTTAGTTTCATAAAATACTTCTTATGTCAGAAAACCAAGGCTTATAGAACACATTTCAAATGACCCTTTGCCGAAACCATATTAGATTACGAAACGCTGACGTAGAACATACGGTCCAAATTTGGATCTACGTTCTGAAAAACCCTTCCCCTTTCATGAACGTCACATTTCAAGTGCAAGTTTTACGCAAAAAAATAAGATTTATAGCGTAGTTTTCTTTCCCAGTCGTTTCAAAGTTGAAACAAGTACATTTTAAGCAGTAAAACATTATAGTACAAACGAACAATTTAAATTACATTACTGAAAACACTGAAACGGTATACAATCATGCAATACATGTAATGATATGAAACGGTAAGTCATAGCTTTAACTTTGAAGTTGTTCCTTTTATTGCATTCTTTATATGCGGAATATCTGATTTAAAGTCTTTTAGAGAAAGTTTTATTTTAATTTAGTTACTGATTGATTAATTAAAAAACGACACAAACTAAAATGTTTTGAATGATATACTGATCTGATCATCAAAAGGAACGCAACACCATTTTAGTATTGACGTCATGCAATGTAAGTATAAAGGAATGATGTGTTGAAAGTGATCATATTACAGAAAATCCGCAATTCAATGGTCTAAGATATGGAGGTCTAAGAGAAAGGATGGGTTACTAATTTGGCTCCCGTTTCTGCTGAAAATAAAACCACAATTTTAACAAATTATTTTATCTTTATATATATGTTTGCCTGTTCTTTATAAAAAGGAGACTTTTTTTGAAATTTTTGTGTCGTGTCAGCTGCAGAGGTTAATGGTGCTAGGTACCAATTAAGATTTTAACATTACGCCAACGGGGAATTGTCGTTACTAACGGTAATATTATCTGCTAAATTACCTATGGTATGAAAAACAAAATATTTTTTACTAGAAATAGAACATATCAGCAGCTTTAACTACTATGAAGATTTTTGTTGGTACTAATACCTAAACATTAAAAAATGCTTCAAATTTTAATGTAATGGGGATAATGTGATTCACAAAAATATGAAACATTCTTTATATTTACGTATAACGTGCATGATTTACCAACAAGATTTTTAAAGCATTTAATTCTTATTATATATTTGATTTCTAGTCAAAACATTTTGCTTGGACTGTGTGCGCATCACAAAAAAAAAAAAATCGAAAAATAGTTACCCTTTCATAAAGTACAGGCATACATATCTATATAAAGAGAAAATAAATTTATTAAAATTTTGTAAATTTTATTACATATGTAAAATATATCTATACAGCTGCTACAGCACGACCTCGTATAAATCTTTCCATGACATTTTACGTTTTATGTAGATAACAATGAGGTTTGAGGGTTCATGATCCATGTTATTTTTATTTTTCATGACCTGTGATTTTATGACTCTTATTAACCGTTATCTGTGAAAATACCAAAACTGAGTCGTCACCAGGAAAATCCTTATTTATGTGAATCGTGATCTTGATTTTTTATTTTTTGAGATTCGTGATGATATCACTCCCTTCTCCCTCTAATAATGAGTTTGTGCTTGTGCTACTTTTGTCATCTTTTTTATTTTTATTTATTTATTTATTTATTTTTGAAAACGAGGATTGGTATTTGTACTATACCTTGACACAATATCTCATTCAAATTTGAACTTTTTCTCCTAAAGAGCTGACGTTATAAAAAGAAATTTAATTAATTTCTAGACTAAGATGTTAAAATATTTTACAATTAGCGTTAAGTATAAAATCTCATGCGTTAAAAGCTGAAAAGGCCAAGATATAAAACGTCAGTCACAAAGTCCGCTAAAATGTATTTTATTGTGGAAGTACATAAACTGCTTCCGATAGCGCATTCAAATAATTGCCAAGACCACCCGACGATGTCAAAACATTAAAACAACATATAAGGGCCAATTAGATACAAATTATTGTTTCATTACCAATTTAAATTTGGAATTGTCACGTCTGCCCTTGCACAGAAGTTCATGATAGTTTGGCTAAAAAAAAACAGACATTTTTGTTGCTAAAGAGTGGTGGAAATTGAAAGTTATTTGGTAAAAAATGCGAAACCACGGGTTGAAATTTTACGCAATTAATTATAGAAAACGGAACATTTCTCAATGTAAATTCCATTACTCAAGTAATATTGCTGTAGTTGCAGAAACCAAATGTCATTTTTATGTTTGGCAACAAGAAAAACAACAACACATCCTGTACTTACAAGAGACTGTTTAAGTGCTTAACTTCCTACAAATTATGCAGAAGACATTGTCAATTCTCAATTAAGTAGTGCCATTTATGGACTAAAATGAACCAAAACCGAGTCTTCAAAAATACGTAGCCCGTTGATTTCCATCATAACGTTTCAATTTTGTTCATTTTACACTGAAATTTACTGGTAAATTCATGAATTTAGCTTTTTTCTCGCTGAAAGTCATAAATACGGAGTCAAATTACGACAGAAACTGTATGATGTACATTACATTGTGAAATACTTTACGAAATGAAGATTCTTGTTGCACGAAGTTATTTGAAGTTTTACATGGGATTTAAACATGAAAAGTAGCATACCAAAATCAGTCCGAACTATAGAGTCCAAAGAAAATGACAAATTTAAGTGCACAATTAGCTTGGATTGCATGAACTCCGGAATAGAGTGAGATGAGGTGCGTCGACAGTGTAAGCATCTCCTGCTATGCATGCATAACCCGTCATATTAAACAATTCACTGAACCTCTGCCTTTATAATTCTTTATTGCCTCATCAGCGTATTCAGTCTATTCCCAAACTGTTTTAGTTTTATCATAGAGTTTTTAAATGAGTTCCAGACGACGAGAAATAGCTCAACTTGACTAAGAATGCCTCATAAGGCAATATAGGCATTGGAAAAAATCACCAATACCAAAGTGATGCTGAATTAACAATGCATAAAGGTGTGTAATTCATCCTGGTTTTTATTCTGAGGTAAGAAGAAATACAAGATTACTCTACTAAAAGGCATCCAAACGCCATAAGTCGATACAACGCATAAAGAACACAACTAAAAAACAGTACACCGCGATCGTCCATAAAAACCGAGGTAAAATCAGATAACAAAAGGATTAATTCATAGATAAATTCTGTAATATAAACCTTGCAATTATTACAAATGTATAGTCAATTAACCACCTCAGGGCGGAATGGTCTAGAAAATTTGATTAGATTTAGAAATTATTTCGGAATATTACATGGAAAGACCAAATTATTATTATGTAAATGTTCCGAGGCAACATTTATGATATCAAAAGTCGAATTGTATTGTTTTATACAGCCCAAACGCCCGTTTGTATCATTTTAAATAACTTTTTTCACAATATACGTATTCTACAAAAATGTAAATCATTACACATACCAAAAAAGTTTGTGTTTGAGACATCTTTTGGCCAAGGAAAAAATGGCATTTCCGCACATAGAAACCAAAATATAAAACTGAGAGAGATGAAAATTAAAAACAGCACAACAGTCGCAGAAAAAAAAGATAGGCGTTAATTTATTTTAGCCATTTAACCAAAGACAAAATAATAAGAGAGATCTCCATACATGTAATAGATGTAATAATGTAAATTTTGCCATAATAAATTGAAGATTACACATCTGTTATTACTAATAAAATTAAGTAGCTGGAAGAAAAAAACAAAGCTTTGGTCTTTAGCATTTTATAGCATTACAAACACCATGAAACAACTGTTTTTCGAAGGTCAGAGTGATTCTCTTGAAAAGAGACAGTTGCTCAGTAATTTTAAGTGCGTCATCGACCAGGATGACTTAGATTTTCTATCTTTCTGTGAGTGAATTTCGCCTTTATGTTTGGAGTATTAATATACATATACATGTTTTAAAGAGAATTTGCATTTGATGTAAAGACTGTTTTCATATTCCGATATGTTGGTTTTAATTATGTAAATAGATCATTTTGTATAATAGGCACTTGAAAATATTATTGTTAGTAATTTCCATAAATATGCAGCGACTGGTAATTAAACAGAAACGATTATGACATTTCAGAACGAAAAGACTATTATGTGATTATTGTAAATTAATGATTGTAATTAGAATTATTTATATGACAATTTTCACAAATGACAAAAAGCAATTTTGATTCCATAATTTAACAAAATAGTAAAGAATACAAATGATTTTTTCATATAAAAGCCTACTCGAGCCCACTTACTTTCATAATAAACTTTCATTGATTGTGAAGAAATTTGCCTAATTAAAACAAAGCATGATGGTTTCACTAATGACCGGATAGCAACTGTCCCTTGAACAAGAAGTACCGCAGATTTATGGTCTTAAGTTAATCCCGCCAACACGGAATATTGATACATTTTATTGGTTTAAATGTTTCCGTGGTCATAGTTAATTGGAAGCTAATGAAGTTCTGCATTGTCACCAGTGTTGTTGAGGATACAATCAGGCTTATTTTAACCTGCAGTAAATTAGGATGTGTATTCGTGGTAATCTAATATTCTCAATAATGAACAGAAGAAAATCTTATGTATATTTAAGGTAGCCTAGAAATGACGTCACTGTTTTTGTAATAATCTGTGCAGAAACAAGGCAATATGGTTTAGTTGAAGAAAACTGAGACGTCACATTTTCACAAAATATTAACTTTATTTCTTAAATATATCATAAAGAAAGTATGGTAAATAGGACTATTAATAATTAGAGACTTAAATGTATTGCGAAAGTAGCCTCTTGAAATATCATATACGCCGAATTGAGCGTGAAAATTCTGCTGTAGACACTTACTGCATGACATTTTACTTTATCTCACTTTTCTATAAACTGAAAGTTAGACTTGAGAGCACGAACCTGCATGAAGCACATTCTTTTATACAAAGATTGTTTCACCATATTTTAAAACAAGAGTAGTGACATTCAAGCTTATCTATATCTTTCAGCGTCTGATACGTTCATGGTTAACAAAATAACTTGTATGAGTTCTGGTGGGTGCGTGTACAGTTCAACGATAAATGCGATATGATGCACTTGATCTGCGTACGTCTATGGGTATGTGTATGTGAAATGGTGTATCGCGTATGAGAGATCGTTCACCGTACATTTAATATATAAATAACGTTTTATAATGTAGAACAACAAAATACACCACGTTCAGTTATTCTGAAGCTGTTTAAATCCAACTACTAAATTTCGAATTTTGAGAATAGGAGAGTTTTGATGAATAATAATTAAAAAAATACAGAGAGAATAATCTTTACTTTTATGATATGGTAAATCTGACTTGTTTTATTCTAAAAACAAAGTTCAGTATCATAAATTACCCATTGCTACCTGTGCGAAGACTGACCTGAGCGACGTAAGAAACTACCTACATTTGGTTACGGGTATTAATTTTAGTTAAAAAAATTCTGCTTACAAAAATGTGACCTACACGTATTCGTTAATAATGAAATATTATTTTTAAAGAGTGAATGTTCAGGTGAAATATATAAGTTTAATGAACGATGAACAGACATATTTCCATATCTTTTGGTAGAAAAGTCACGCTTTACATCTTAACTGCATTATACATGCACAGGTAACTGCATTTTTCAATAAAAGCATCAAAATAAAGTGACTTCAGTACGAAACGAATCAACAGAATATTTTATTATTAAAAATTAATCATATCTCGTAAATTTTAAGTTAATATTCATTAAAACGTTTACAAGAATAATAAATATCTGCAACCATTTTATGATTGTTTGGTTTCATATGTGGACGAGGAACTATATATATAGATTGTTCCGTACAAAAGTGACTTTATTGTCTTGCATTTGCTTCAAAATAATGCGGAAAACTTCGCTCGTAAATAGCAAATGATGTATGAGGTACTGAGAATGGTGTATTGTGTATGTGTAATCGTTCACCCCAATGGTATATGAATCAACTTGCGGTTATGGTAAATGGGTTATGGTGCAGTGGTAAATGTTATATGACTCAATGGTAAATGGCGTCAATGGTAACATTAAACACATATCATCGCTGTAGCTTTGGAATAATCTAAAGTATAAAATTTCCGAATAGATTGCTCGAATATAGTAAATTTCCAGTACACCATTGTTGACAGAAACTATTTCGATTCTTGTAAGGAAATTCTGTCGTGTTGAGCTTACTTCAATATATTATGCTATTTTGTCAAGTTCTGTGATGTTTTCATATGCTACCGCCATTGCGACATCATCAGTTTTTACGGAGTTATGATCTACTGAGAAATTTTATCGGTAGTTAATTCAGTCGCTGTAGTTAGCGGCTCTTGAAAGACTTTATGATAAATTTACTTTTTCTGAGTCTGAAAATTGAATATTGTTTTTGTACAAGAAATGAATTTAATTTATTTTGATGAAGAAGTCCGACCTTGTCACCTTCCTAGTTAGCTCTTATTTAATACAATTACATGATGTTAAAGTTGTTTTTTCCTGCTTTTAAATTTTGACAAGTAAGCCTAATAGAATCTTAACAAGCTTAGTATATGTTAAGTATCTAACTGATACAATTACAAAAGTTAAAGTAGTTTTTCTTGCTTTTAAAATTATGACAAGTAGGCTTAATAAACTTCTCATATATTTTACTTAGTTTCTTCACGGATTGTCTTCCTAATAATAAAATCTTCAGTAGGAGAATAAGTAAACATTCACTTGCGCTTGAGGAGAGCAGTTTTCA
>JAOXYI010090542.1:0-12255 GCA_028566495.1 Lithophaga antillarum | reverse complement strand
AAAACATACATATAAAAACAGTACTTCACAGAATTTTCTGGGTTTTTTTTTGTAAAAAGTTCGTTAAATAAACCGTGTATTTTGTGTTGCCTACATTTTTCCTAAGATTTTGTTCAGAGTACCCAGAGTAAACTACAGCATTTATACAGATAAATACAATAAACGGAATTTTGAAAACTAGTCCCAGTGTATCACTCCTTTGTATGTTAAGGAAATATATTTTCTATCACAAATGTGCATCTTTGTTCGTAAATTATTGTTTAATAAATGTAAGAACTTCCTGTAGAGAAAGTATGAGGTCAACACTGATGTCTACTTTACAAATAAAAGCAATTTCCCTAAAGTCAGTGGATAGAATGAATTTAACTTAAACTGATACCTGGGCAGAATTTATGAATGTTTTGTAATCACTATTTTTTTACATGACAGTTATTAAACACATTAATTAAAAGATATAATCTGAAGTTAACGAACTGTATAAAAAATAACCTTCAAACTGAAAAATCACGATGGTTTGTCAAGAGAACGATTGGTATTGTAGTTACATGAGGCGTAAAAGTTACCTTAATGTGGAAATCATGTATATTACTCTGGGGAGGGAGACAATTATCAAAGGAAATGCTCGAAAAGAAGAAAGATCTTTGTCATTTTTTTCAAATCAAAATATGCATATACTTACAGGATAAAATGAAAATATAAACGAATCCTAAAAATACGCATATAGGCTGATTACACTGTAACCATTTACTGGTTTTATTTATCTATTTATTTATTTTATTAATTTAATTATATAATAATAAGTATTTTTTTTTTGGTTTTGTTTTTCTTTGTTTCTAATTGACTTACCTGCATGAAGCGGAATACAAGCATGAGAATGAAGTTACACACCCAGTTGAAAGCTAAAGACAAACTCATAGCTGCAGAACGAGGTTCTTGTCGAAAGATTTCGCCAACGACAAAAAATGGAATCGGTCCTAAAATAAAACAATTTATGTTGGATCCTATAATACCTTGTACACTGAACAAAAAAGAAGAATAACTCTAACTCTTTTCATAATCAAAGGCGAACGCAGTTATATTCAATTACATGTAAGCTTCCGTGTGTTTTGAACTGGCGTTCATAACAGTTATTAGAGCGCAGGGTGTCTTACCCTTGTTAGACATGCTAGTGATCTGAACGTTGGATTCATCAATATTATTTGTTCTTGAATTATTTATTTCGTGCATTGTAATATTGTGCATTTTGTTTCCGTTTTACAATTTCGTGTTTGAACCTAAAATGGATGTAATATTTTCTGCTACCCTTATACTTTAATTTAGAATGAACATTGATTTGGTTTTGTTAGCCAGATTTTGACAAAGATCAGGACCGCAGTAACTTGTATTCTTTATGAATACCAGAGAAATTACATAGCAGGCACCTTTCAGTGCAAGGTTGATTTTGGAAACTGTATCGACGTTGTTGTCAAAACGATACTAGATCAACGCCGATAAAGTTGTTTCAACGTCGATCCTCCGTCATTTTTTATGCTCTTCAACGTTGGATCAACGATAAACCGACTTATTCTTTTCAAATCAATTTTATGTCGATCCAACGTCGATGCTATCGACATCATAAAAACGATGTCGGATCGATGTTTAAAAATTATGTTGTCGACGAATTTTCAACATCGGTTCAATGTCGTTTTCCCTACGTCGAATCGATTTCCAAGATCAACGTTACATTGATGTCTTTTCGACCTTATGGTGCCTGCTGGGTAATTTGATTGTAGAGATGTTACACCGTAAGTAGAGTTGATTTGCCTTTTCATCAACTGAAGAGGGAAGGTTTGACATATAAGTCATGTTAGACTCCACTAGTGTCCATATTCCACACCGGATAGTTATTTGGGAGATATCTGTTATAGATACTATCCATTTAAGCATTGTTATCCCTGCGACTTCATCAAAATATTGGTTACTGACATGATAGACCGACTTTAAAATTTGTGCTAAAAACATTCATCAAAGTTAATATTGAAAATGTTATTGTGTAAAACTTTAAATGTCACTTGTTACAGACGCAATTTCGTAATGTTTAATTCATTTGATATGTTGGGAAACTGAAACTCTATACAAGTACAGGCTAAAAGAGAGTGATTATTTGAAATGTCATGAGAACCTCTTAATTTTCATGGGAGAGCTCATCAGTGCACAAATACATCAAATCACTTAACCTATGTAATGCATCATTATCTCCTGTTGACGAAAACTGCACATAAGAAATAACAAACTTACCAACTGGTAAATGGGAAGCTTCAGGCCTTAATACCGGCATATTACTATAAATAAAAATTAATCAACTCCCACAAGCATAAATGGGAATGAAAGACAAAGAACCTATGACTCAAGACTATGGCTTGGAGCAATCATTAAATATAACTGATCGGGTTATCAAGTTTCATGAAACATCAATCCTCCCGTCTTAACATTGAGAAGTGTGTCGAGAATACTGTATTCATGAGAATAATGTATACGGAAAGTGGACACTTTCTATACTTACCTAACCCTAATGCAAATCCCATCACATATGTATGCATGGCAATTATTCCTATAACGGCGAATATATTATGATGTGACTGAAAATAAAACAAAACATCTTGTGTTGTAATGAATCCAGTACAGACTCTAGTACTTTCAAGATTTAAACCAAACCGAGTTGTTTTGTTATTTTGAAAATAAAAATTAAAAATAATATTTTTTTCTCGAAAATTAGACTGTAAGGTATGACATGTAAAATAAGATAATGTCTAACCTTGTGAAAATGTGTTTTTACCAATGGTTTAACGCCACTGCTGGTGTACCATAAGCCCAAAAGTCAGTACTTAGGTGTGGCATGACATTTTCAGATAGTCTGTTGTAAATCCAGTCAATAAATTTTTAAACTAATTTATTTAAAAGTATCTTATATTGACATTTTAGATTCTTTTCTGCTCTTCAACGTCTGGTGCTATTTGCCTTCCCAAAAATCTGACCTCTTGCACCACTGATGAAGAATAAATTGTTGAAATGCACATATGGAAAATTTAATTATATTTAGTATATTATTGTGGTAATAAATTCCCTTACCTCTAGATGATCTAAATACTGCATGTTATGGAATATGGTTAGAATAATAAACGACACCAACATACAAGACATTGGGTATATTAAAAGTGGGCGTCGCCCAAGTCTTTCCATGAGAGGTACAGCTGGTATTGTAATGAGCATGTTAATAAGACTAGTCCCGCATACAACCCACTCCACTGTATGTAATGGTACTCCGGCATTCTTATACATAAAACTAGAATATGACATCACCTTAAAAAGAGAATGCAATATGAGTAATTCATAACAAAATCATTAACTACAACCAAGGCTCTACATTTTTAAATGGTAAATATAACAAGCAATATACCAAAATCAGTTCGAATGAGTTCTTGAAGATCAAATCCAAGTGTACAAACAGCTGAGATTGCATGAACTCCAGAATGAAGTGAGACCAAGTGCGTTGACAGAGTAGGCATCTCCTGCTATGCATGCATCACCTGTCATGCAACCCAAAATCATGTCACAAAAAGGTTCATGACACATTCGGTCGTAAATACAAATGGACACGTGTAGGATCTGCGATGACGAAAATACATTCTTAGCAAGCTGAGACACTGAAATATCATAACGATGGTGACCGTAAAACTTGAGAATGACAAATTTCTGTGTGCATCTTGACGTGATAATCTTATTTGATTGATACACACACAAGACGTCGTTTTGCAGGAAAAAGTATCATTATAGTAGCACCAACATTACATGTATCTTAAAAGACACGAATAATTTATTACTAAAAGCAAGCTGTTTGTAACTATTTTGAAATTTGAATTTGAAACTGTATCACCTTATATGTACCTCTGAATGCCTTTTACATATTTTAAATTGAATTGTTCACTTTGAAAGTGATATACTTTTCTTTTATGTTTTGTTTATGTGATGGTTGATTTTCAGAAAACATTTCTTCCATTTTCATATTACTTACGGCATTGATACCGGATGCTTGCTGTCCAGCTTGTAAAGCACAAGCTATTATCACTGGTAACCTTAATTCTGGAGCTGTTAATAGTTGCTTCAGATTGAAATTTTTAACACTTTGTGATTTTCTTGCTTCTATTTTCATTTCGTCCAATTCATCTTCAACATCTTCATACCCAGTAAGCTTCCTCATTGCTATTAGTACAAAAATATAAGTAATGTAACAGTGAATTTAATCTACAGTTTTAAACCCAAATTGACATTCTGTAAAATAATATACCATCACTTCCCTCAAAAAAACAACAATAGAACACGTACAAAACATGAAAGAAACAAAAGAGAGAGATCACATATCCCGAGTTAGTATAGACACGGAATAGTGGTAGGCATAAACTGGTTTTATGGGTATCTATGCCTCCGCCCCCTCTTTTTTTTTATTATTTATATATCTATTTGAAAATAACAAAGGCAGAAGTAAGATACTAAAGGAAGCAATCCATACTAGAATACCATGACCCATGTTCATATTTTATCAGCATCACATTAACAATATCACACTCGTATTTTGCTACCAACATAGAGAACTGTCAGCCGAATGTATGATTTAGTCAGTAAGATATCAATTACACAGCCTTATGAAGATAAAATACTTGGCACTATATACTATAAAGTATAAAGCACGTACCTACCTTTCCGTGCCTCGCTCTCTTTGTTTTTTGTAATAAGTAGATAACGTGGACTCTCTGGACAGAACGGAAGACAGATTAGGCATACAAGAGCTGGAAAGGCATTGAAAATAAATACTCCTGGCCAGAGTTTGTCAGTTCCTGAAATTACACATCAAATTGTAAGATACTACACCAAATGCAGTGATGGAAAATTAATTCAATTTTTAAGTAGTTACATTCTATGAGATGAGGATATCCTTGGTTGGTTGGTTGA
This sequence comes from Lithophaga antillarum, assembly GCA_028566495.1. Taxonomy (NCBI): domain Eukaryota; kingdom Metazoa; phylum Mollusca; class Bivalvia; order Mytilida; family Mytilidae; genus Lithophaga; species Lithophaga antillarum. Next base: position 7,269 of record JAOXYI010090542.1, on the reverse strand, counting down.
TGGGTTTTATCATTCTTTTCAGCAACTTTTCAGCTTTACTGCGACAACCAGACTAAATGGGGGAGGGCAGCTCCGACAGCTATCCATCCGAACCGGTGAAACCCGCGACCTTGGTCTTGCGTCTGGAAGCCCGAACACATTAAGCGGGGTGAGCTAGATTCGAACCCACGACAGCGGTGTTTAGGCTAGTAGTCATCTGTCAGCGACTTTATCCACCCCGCCAACCAGACCAGAACGTATTGCAGTAGAGATACTATTCTAGAACCATGTCTGGAAAGAGCTACGCTTGCCCTGCGAACTACTTACAATAGATTTTCATATATAATATCAATAATTACGGAATTTCCCAATTCTATTTTCTTCTTTTTTTTTTTTTGGCTGGAAATGGACAATGCAGCCCCCCTTGCAGTTTCAACAGTCTAGTGTTCTTAATTAACTTTTTACTTTAGTATATCTTTTTCGTACCTCCAATCACAATACGTAATTTATGTTACTGAACAGACATAAAACGCTTCTAAAAAAATAAGTTTTGATAATAGTTTACTTACCAAATACTTTGCTAACGCCTAATATATTAGAAGTCAAAATTCCAACAGTAATAAATAGTTGCTGACAGGTACCAACGGCGCCTCGTATTTTCTTTGGTGAAATCTCAGCCAAGTATAAAGCATTTAAACTCAAACTCAGACCTGAAAATCAACTGAAATATATAACATAACTACGGAATTTTTTTGAAAGTCTGGACTGTCAATTGTTTTTGTATTTGGCTTTCCAATTGTCACTTTCAACTTAATATTTCTTATTACAGACGATAAATTTATAAATAAGAAGGTGTTATCGTCTACTACATACAGGGTGAATGTTAATTCCTTGATGATATTCTAGCTTGGTAATTGTTATATCCACATAGATGTAAATGTTGATTCCAGGCCTTTGTACTAAAAATGATGAATACTCAACGAAATATAAAATATAAGTTTATTCAGTCTTACAAGTAATCTTCGGACTCTTTTTTTCAGTTTTAAAGTTTTAGCTTGAGAATCTGGTAAGATTTCAAAATGAGTCTGCATTTTAGAATTGATTATTTTTTAAGTTTTGGCTTGAGGATCTGGTAAGATTTCAAGATGAGTCTGCAGTTCAGATTTGATTCATCTAAATTCAAGTTTTTGGAGCAATTAAAGATGACAGCAAAACAGTACGATTTCCCTTCAGTGGAAAAAAATATGCCATTATTTTCCGATGCAGTATGTACACCATGAATGTCCTTCTTATCACGGCAAGGTGGTGATGTATATACTTGATTCTCTGTAGTTAAGGCACAACGTTAGGTCTTTTGCGGGTTGCTTTCTTTTTCTGTTTGAACTAGTGCTGCCGTGTCGTCTGACTTTGATTTTCAAAAAATCATTCGGGTCGCTTCTTTTTATATATATCGCTAAATTTTTAACTGTTTTTGCGTGTTGCCGTATCAAAGTTTGGTTCTCGAAAAATTATTTAGGTTGGATTGTTGAGATTTATAGCTGCATTAAGCTGAACTGAGAGACCCACAACTTTAAGTTTATAGAAACCGTATGAAGTGGGGTGAGCGGATCTCGAACGCAGGACAGCAATGTTAGGTTCTTGGTCATGCGTAAATGTCCTTAACCACTAGGCACAGAAATTCAACTGGTATTTCATTGTTTTGTGATAGGTTTTACTATATAAAATACAATTCTACTTTTTTGTCTTTGTCAATCCGTTTGTCCTGCTTCGGTTTCCGTTACATATATTGACTGACCAACAGGCTCCGTTGGTAATCGCTGTTTAGGTAGTAAAAACTATTTACCAGTTAAAAACGTTGAAGATCAATTAAAAGGATGCATTAAACGATGGCTTTAGGTTATTTTCAGCTGACTGGTCGAAATATAAATAACTGTTTTAGTTTTTTTTTTTTTTTTTTTTGTATTTGGAAGGAGGGTGTTTTGTGGGTGAGGAGGTTTCAGTGTACATTACAACATAGGTGGTAATGTTTTATCAGATCAAATACGAGACCGGTATTGATATAACATCTTGTTTACACGTAGTGACAGCGTCAATTACATTAAGTCTGTTTAATTTGTTTTGTTGGCCAAAACCATCAGATAAGATAAACTGAAAAATTCTAAATGTGACGTCACTAATCTGAAGAACTTACAGCATAGTTGTATAACATGTTTAGTTATGATCAAAATACTGAAGTCTAAATGATAGAAATGACCGTTCATTGTAAATGACAGTAGTTAAAGAAGATCTTTGTTAAGTTTCATTAAAGTGTTCAACGAGAACAACCGGTAATCTTTCAAAGTTTCAGTTTGTATAGCACATCTAAAGTCGATGTAACATAAAACCCCTAAAATTCAAAAGGCAATATTCGTTGGTTTTTTTTATTATTGTGACAGAACTGTTTCTGAACTGTGCCATCATCCCTTCACTATTTCAAAATTAAATTACTGAATGGAACACCAGAAGCAACTTCGGAAAACCACGTTGTAGTTATTAGTTCCAAATTTGTTACAGTGATAAATAATAATTCACAATGATAATTATTACAAAATCTAGAGCATCAAAAGCGGCATAGAAAACAAGTTTTTGTTTGTAATCAAGATAAGAAATAAAGACAAAATGGCACCTTCAAACACCGGTCTATTGGTGATTTATAATACCTTACCGTTATGAAGACCAACAAGTGCTCGATGTAAAATCAGACATTCAAATGATCTAGCTACAACTGGTATTCCACCAATAATGGCTGCCACTATCATAATTAAAGTGATCGCCAACATTCCACCTTTCCTGAAATTTCAAAAATAAAACTGAACTAATTCTGAAATGGACAGTGTCCATACACAACATTTTTATTCTTTTACACAGTCTGCTTGTTCACTGTCTAATAAAACCAAAAAAGAGAAATAATATTTAACAATTTTTAACCATGATATAGCCTTTTTTTCTCTCTCGGTGTTCCGAAAATTGAACAAAATGAAGAATGCGTTCAAATGCCACTGCTAAGGATTCGGGAAAAAATAAACATGCTCATATGCTCAAGTCATAAAGATTCATTTGTGATGATGTCAGGCTAATGACAAAATTCATCAAACGAAAAAAAAGGTTTCTGTTAAATAAACAACAGAAATCTATCTGCAAATGATCAGGGTAAATGGTAGTAAATAGTTAAATTAAAGAGATAAAGATGTCATTTTCTGACAATGTCGATCTCAAAGCTTTACCAGAATAATGGAAGTACAACTGTAATAATTTATGTTTTGCCTGTCACTTGAAAAATTGTGAAAGCATTTACGTGAACCGAAAAAAAAGAAAACCTAAATTATTGTATGGAAATAGTTAAAAAAATCTGTGTAATCAAGACATACAACGAAACTACAACACTGCATGAAGTTAGAATCAAACTGAGCCTTTATTTCATCAAGTGAAAAATTAAAGCTATTTCTAAAGAACAGAACAAGATTATTGAAAAGAAAGAGAAGTTAAATAATGAAGAAAGTAAAATTCATAAAGTTAAACGGATTGAAAAAACTCTACAAACATGTAAATATTTTTATAAATTGTTTATTCAAAATGAAAAACAAGTACCTATAGATTCATAGCAGAAATGGGACAATGACTTGAATGTTGTCAGTAATATTCAGAATTCTATTTTATGTAGTTTATCCGCATTTCTCTAACTACTTCAGAATCAAAGTCAAAACATATTCAGTTCAAATTAAATTAAAGGATTTCAGTTTCTACAAGTGTAAACCAAACTAAACAGAATTGTGTACTTTCCCATGAGACAAAGAATTAATTCATATTTTTAAGATGTTCTGTGGTATATTTTTTAAACATGTGGTATTTACCTTCTATTTAGTTACAATGAGCAGATTCTTGGTGTAACTGATGAAGTTTCATGAGTGCATGACAAATCATATATACATTTTTTGTATTAACAGTAGCTGATACTGCAATAAATGATGGGGTGGCTGAAAGAGTAAGCAATATCTTTTGACAACTTCTTACTTTATATCTGAATTTCGTATAGCTTACATAATGTATTTAGCAATATTTATAGATGTTATGCTTGACTGAAGTTCTCTTTACAATAAACAAATTACAAAAAAAAACGAAAGAAAAAAATGGGTCAAAGACTCAAATGGCCGGGTTGTATTATATGATTCATGCACAAATCGGGGAAGAAATTCTTCCAACACCTCCATAAGACTTCATGCATATCTTTATTTTGTCTATAAATGTTCTGCACAGTTTCAAAGATATGGCTTAATAACTGTAGGAGGAGTTAATTACACAAAATTGGTACCCTCTACAGACAATATTGGTGAAAATGTTTAACAACATGAAAAATCTGGAACAAATTCTTCAAATGCCTCCATAATACTTCATGCGCATTTTCATTATGTTGATCGTAAGCATTCTGCAAAGTTTCAAGAACATCGAAGTTCATAAGTCCATGGGAACAGACAAGACTGCTATCAACAAAGGATCAAATAAAAACACAAAAACAGACACAACACTGACAACTAAAGCTAATACAATACGAAGTCCCATAAAAACAGGGAGTGACATCAGGTGCTCCGGAAATCCTGAAAAAATTCAAATGCTTTCATAGTATTTCATGTACATCCTCATTGTGTCTGTAAATATTCTGCAGGGTTTCAAAGATCTGGCTTACAAACTAAAGAAGGTGTTGATTACACAAAATTTGTACCCTCTATAGACAATGTTGGTGAAAATAACCAAGTTTTACAATACGGAAAATCAGGAAAATTTCTTCAAATGCCTCCATAATACTTCATGCACATCTTCATTGTGACTGTAAACATTCTGCAAAGATTCAAAGATCTGGCTTACAAACAGTAGGAGTTGATTACCTAAAACTGGTATCCTCTATAGACAATGTTGGTGAAAATGACGAAGTTTCACAATCCGGAAAATCCGGAAAAAGTTCTTCAAACGCCTCCGTAATACTTCTTGCACATCTTCATTGTGTCTGTAAACATTCTGCAAAGTTTCAAGATCTGGCTTACAAACTGTAGGAGGAGTTGATTACACAAAATTGGTACCCTCGAGAGACAATGTTGGTGAAAACGACTAAGTTTTACAATCAGGAATATCCGGAATAATTTATTCAAATGTCCCCATAATATTTCACGTAAATCTTCATTGTGTTTGTAAACATTCTGCAAAGATTCAAAGATCTGGCTTACAAACAGTAGAAGGAGTTGATTACACAAAACTGGTATCCTCTATAGACAATGTTGGTGAAAATGACTAAGTTTTACTATCCGGAAAATCCGGAAAAAATTCTTCAAATGCTTCCATAATACTTCATGCTCATCTGCAGTGTGTCTGTAAACATCCTGATAAGTTTCAAAGATCTGGCTTGCAAACTGAAGGAGTTGATTGCAAAAAATTGGTACCCTCTATAGACAATGTTGGAGAAAATGACTAAGTTTTACAATCCGGAAAATTCGGCAATAATTCTTCAAATGCCCCCATAATATTTCATGCACATCTTCATCGTTTGTAAATATTCTGCAAAGTGTTAAGGATCTGGCTTACAAACTATTGGAGGAGTTCATTACACAAAATTGGTACCCTCGAGAGACAATGTTGATGAAAACGAATAAGTTTTATAATCCGGAAAATCCGGAATAATTTATTTAAATGTCCCCGTCATATTTCACGCAAATCTTCATTTTGTTTGTAAACATTCTGCAAAGTTTCAAGGATCTGGCTTATAAACTGTAGGAAGAGTTGATTACACAAAAATGGTACCCTAGAGAGACAATTTTGGTGAAAACGAATAAGTTTTACAATCAGGAAAATCCGGAAAAATTTATTTAAGTGCCTACATACTCCTTCATGCATATCTTTATGATGTATGTAAACATTCTCCAAAGGTCCAAATATCTGGCTTAAAAACTGTAGAATAAGTTGTTTACACAAAATTGATACCCAATCTCAACTGCTCGAACGCCAGGACGCCACTTCACCATACTATAACGCGGGTTTGCACTATGTACAACCCAGCCAAAGATCAGAAAAACAAATGTCACAACAATCGATCAATAATCTCAACACTTGAATAAATCTATGGCCTTTATTGTAAACATGCAATCATGACCTAAGGATTTTAATAGTTACACATTGTTTTTTCAAACATTCCTTTATATGATACAAACCTCCCTAGTTTTTCTGCCAGCTTGCCGGACAAGAATGACCCAATCATTCCAAAAAGTACAAAAATAGCAACTGTAACGGACCACAATATTTCCACAAGATCCGACTTCTCGGATTCTTCCTTCATTTGATCATATAAACTCAATGAAGAATTTGTTAAGTTTGATAATACTGGTCCTACTGTTGTTGTAGTTGTCATGTTGTTACTTGGATCCGGAGGTAAATCGTTTCCGTCCCAGTCTACTGGTATTTTACCTGCTCTTTCCCATAGCACTCGGACATAAAATATCCTTATTACCTAAAAGCAATAAATATATATGCTTTAACATGCAGTATATTCAAAATAAATTCATGGTTTCATGATTGTTTCCATTATGGACTATGGAGGTACCATTTTATGTTGAGTGCACCGATGAATTCGAGAACCTTTCCTTGCTTAAATTCATTTTACAATTTGTTTTTCGTGATGAGTGAAGTCACCAGTTGCTGCAACACAGGTAATATTTGATTTCATTAATTTTTTTTTTGCAACGATGTCAAAATGTATAGATAATGATTATTATGAAATTCTCATGTAAAGCCTCGTCTAATTGAATAGGTTGTCCACTTTAGCTTTATTTGTTTGCGGTCTTTCTGCAGAGAAATATTCCATTAAATCGTTGGTTTCACAGCTATGTAAAGTCAGTACTAATGCAAAAACGTGACAAGTAGCGAATCTAAAGGAGCAGGTGCGGTAAGGGTCTTATTTGGCCCCCAAAATAAAGTATTTCCAATCAATATGAAATTCGTTTCAATTTGCTCCATGAATACGTGGAAACTTTCAATAGAACTTTTTTTTAGTATATCTTGCATTAACCAGGGGAAATTTACTACTAAAATGAGTCTAAAATGGAAATTTCAGTCAAATTTGACAAAAACTGGCGTTTTTAGCACACATTCGTGTTCAGGAAATATATAGCGCAACCGTCGACAAAATAAATATTCAAAACAGAGGTGTTATTTGTCAATATACTACTTCTGATAAAATACCTAATTTGTCTAGGCATGCGCTCGATATTG
>JAOXYI010090431.1:0-12259 GCA_028566495.1 Lithophaga antillarum | reverse complement strand
GATTGAATCATACACCATAACCCATGAACCATTGAATGATGACCGATTGACTCATAACCCATACACGTTATTTTGGTTAAGTTGAACGTTCCAACCGCTGTATCATACCAATAATTATTCATAAACATTGATTTCTTGATCATGTACTACCGTGTATTTTTTGCTTTCAGTATCAAAATTTGTGCACTTTAATTCCTTGCAAATGTCAAACTTTTTGAAAAAAAAGTTTAAATACCCTCATATCTTATCGATATACAGTACTCTGATTCGCGGAAATGCCAAAGTTAATCCGGACTTTTTCGTGTGGACGTGCATACATACGGAAAGGCATGGATGTACGTATATTTCCATGATGATATTATAAAACGAATCCGAGATATTGATCTACGTCAATATTTGACGTTGCGAAACTGGAAAAACTTTTCATGAAAAACATGCATACAATCCCATTCCCTCTTTATTTATGAGCTGATTTTCCGAGTAAGTGAAACGTATGAATGGTGATATTGGTAGTGTTGCAGATTGTTAGTATTAAATTTATAATTATTTCGATGTAAAATTTATGACATAACAGTTTTTTACATAATTTACTTGCCGAATATTTAAGCCAGCAATTCTCAAAATGCTGCAGTTTTTTATTTATACGAGATTGATGTTTAGTGGTGGTTGATTGTGAGTTCTGTCGTTTGTAGACAACAATTTACCTGTTCATATAAGAAATGTAAAAATGGTGAGGTCAAATGCCATTAAAAGGGTTTAGCAGATAGATGAACGATGAATACAAAATAACCGTGATAAATTAGATGTATGTGTAAAATAAACATTAGTTGTCTTTGCGTCACAAAATGTTTTCAAACGCGTCAAAATGTGAAACGCCATGAAGGCCAATAATTTCACAGATTAACTCTGAAACAGAATTAATTATCCGTTATGTAGATTATTTCTTAATGCCTATAGCACAGAAACAAAATACATACATTAAGGATACAACGGATTTTATAAACAAATTAGAATAGTTAAGACCACCTGCCAATTGCCTGCTGATTAGTTATGATAAAGCAAATATGTTTACAAATATGTCAATTGAAGAATTACTAAATGAAGTCGAACGTGCGTACAGAATATTTGAAATATCAGAAAGTAAAATATCTATTCCGCAAGTGAAAACAATTGTTTACCTGTTGAGATGGGTATTCGAAAACAATGAAAAAATGTTTTCGAATTTGACTCAGAACTATAGGTAAGGCAATGAGTGCTGTTCTAAGTCCGGAAAATATGCTATATCTTAATGTACGAGATAAACAACCAAATCATTTCAACACTGAAGATCGAGACAAAACATTATTTTCCACGGAAGATACAGAGATGATGGGTTTTGATATTTAATGGAACTAAAACAGAAATAAAAGAATTTTTTGAAGTCGCAAATTCTTATCATCCTTTATTAAAAGTTATCCATGAAATCCCGCCATGAAATCCCGGAAAATTTAATTACATTTTTGTTGTCAGTGTTCTCAATGGCCAAAGATTTAATAGTCTTGGAATACTGGATAAAAAACACATTTTCAAGTAACCAAATTCGTTCCTTTATTACATTGTGAGAGCTGTCGCAGTCCTCACATTTTCACAGGATTTATAAAAGGAGAGGTCATACGGCACACCAAAAATACGAACAATATCAGTAAATAATCAGCAGGGTATACCCAGACCAGGTAATTCAGAAAAAAATTAACGAAGCATCATCAATTCAGCGATCTTCCTTCCTCAGACAAAGAAAGAAAGCTAAGGAGAAAAATATTCTTTTAGTACTTAGCACGAAATATAATCCATGCCTACGAACAAAAAGGAAACACATCTTAAAATACTGGCATTTACTAAGTTTTGATGCAGACTGCGATGAAGAATTCAATGAAAAACCAATCACTGCATAAAAAAAGCATAAAAACTTAGGAGATATCCTAACTTCTTCAAAATTGAGATAAAAACATTTTTTTTATATATATTGGAGATTCCTGATGAGGTGAGCCAATATAAAGGATGAAATTACATTTTTTTTTATTGCATCATATTTTAATACATCAAATACATGTATTATATAATATACATCCCATTTAAAGCCGCCGATAGCAATAGATTAGTGTCGGGTCCATATGAATTGGGATTCGTGGATGTTGGGTTTCATTTTATTTGAAAAAAAACAAAAAAAAACAGAAGTTTGGTCACCTGAACAACTTTTTGACTGATGACTTTCCCCTATTTTTCAAATTAAAAAAGATCTTTAGATTTTACCGTTTTCTAATTGAAATATTCTACTTTAGATATTAAATACAGTAATAAAAAATCCAAAAGTATATATTTTTTTCATTTATTTTGACATTATATGTATATGAATCAATACCTCAGACGTTTCGTTCAGATTCCTGGCAGTATAATACATCCACTGTGTATCACTGAATGAAAATATGACTCTGATTTTCATTCCAGTAATTATTCATACGCACTGATTTCTTCATCATGTACTACCTTGTTTTTTTTTCAATTTCAAAATTTGTGCACTTTAATTTCTTGCAAATGTCAAACTTTTTTTCCAATTTCGAAAAAAAGTTTAAATGCCTTCTTATCTTATCGATGTACAGTACTCTGATTCGAAGAAATATCAAAGTTTATCCGGACTTTTACGTGTGGACGTGCATACATACGGAAAGGCATGGATGTATCTATGTTTCCGTGATGACATTATAAAAGGAGTCCGAGATCCTGATCGAAAGCAATATTGCACTTTGCGAAACTGGCGAAATTTTTTTTTATAAAACACATTTATACCATCCCATTTAGACTTCATTTATGAGTTGATTTTCCGAGCACGTGAAAATTTTGAATGGTGATATTGGTGTTGTTAAAATATGCCAGTATCAACCTTATAATTCATTCGATCTAAAGTTCATCAAACAACAGTTTTGTACATAATTTGTTGGCCCAACATATTTAAGACTTTCAAAATGTTGCATTGTTTTATGAGAATGATGTTAAGAAGGTGTTTGACTGTGACTTCTGTTGATTATCTGTCAGATAAGAACGTTAAAACTGGCGACGTGTAAATCCATTAAAAGGATTTACCAGATATTGGCCGGCGAATATAGCGTAACAGTATTAAGGAAAAGGGATAATTCAAATGTATGTGTACAATAAAAGTTAGTTGTCTTTGCGTCACAATAAATGTTTTTAAACGCGTCAAAATCTGAAATTGCTTGTACGTCAAACAGAAATAAATTCTAGTTTTCTTCTTTTAATCTCCTGAAAAAGTAAGGAGCCTTATAAAATATATAATATATATCAAATCCGTCCTTTCGATTATCCATAAACAAAAAACACTAAATAAATGACTTAAACGCGATAAATGGTTTCCCGAGTCAATCCTTAGTTATTTGTGGTGTACTTTTAATAATCAAACTAACGGACTAGATGACCATTATTATTCACTGCTTTATTGTATTTCATATGTTCTCTTTGTGCATGAAATAATTCTTCAAAAAACCGTTTATCCAAGAAATATTTGGGGAAAAAGAGCTAAAAATCATCGCACGCTCTCGATTTTTATTATAAAAGTACATTTGCTTTTAATGCCGACTCCAATGTTTTTTAACTGCAGGATGCGAAGTAGCGCCACTTTTACCGTCTTGTTTAATGTAAATTTCCTAATCATGTTGAACGTAAACATTTTTTAGTACTGAAGGCCGCAAATAAAATCGGGCGTTACTTTTTTGCATCTTGTTTTTAATTGGATTATGTCTCCGTTCGTCCGTAAAGTATAAAAGGATAGACTATCCTACGATATTCACCAAATATCCTTAAATTACAAAATAAAACATACATCAATATTCTATGAACTGTCATTTATGCATAGACTGTGCTTCTGAGCAATCTTATTGCAATCGTAAAGACTTTAGACAAAATAACAGTCCTGCCGCGGAGAAACACATGACATCAATTCAATGACCGCAGCCATTTCTCAGCCTATTGGCTAAAGGCATCTTTATAAATGTCCAGCTGTACCGAGTATATGCTGCTCACTGTTTGACTGTGATTTTGATCCCAAAACCTGGCAGGGGATACTAGATTCGAACTTTGTATTATAAAATTACTCCGTATTTGCTGAAGGTCGGCGGCCTCTCTCTGGATCAAATGATATCGTTAAAAATTTACCTAAAGTGGTTCAATCTTCAAATCACAAATTATGTAAATCATTAGATTAAGCAAAAATAATATCTTTTACATATCTCTTTAAAATAACAAAATTTACATTCGGAAAAGATTCATAGCACTATTGTTTTGGAAGTATTCTTTATGTAACCCCACTGTCTTTTATAGCCCAGCAAAGTTTAGATACGTCACATATTAATGCTAGTATTGTTAGAAAGGTAAGAGCAACGTTAAAATAGCAATTTAAATAAAATTTAGGCTTAATTTAACATAAATTTTGTCAAGTTCTTTGCAAGAAGTTTCTGAATGACCAAGGAAAGTAAATTTCGCTCTAAACTTTGTGTAATGGTATCTTTCTTCGCATAAGAATATTATGTATAATAACCTAATCCCGTTATTAAAGGTATCTAAGGCAATTATTATGCAAATACGTCCATATTTACTTTGTCTTCGGCTTCCCATACAAGTACAAATGTGATAAAAGTAATTTAAGTATAATATACATCTAATAGACATGCAAAGTTAATGTAAAGTTCAATATATGTCATCAGATTTTTTTCTTAGCAACTTCCCGCTTGTCTAAAAAATAAAATTATAATCTTAGTTTGCAAAGCTCTTGATATGCAAAATCATGTTGTTAAATTAAATGTTAATGAGTATGCGCAAATGACTTTGAAATAATCCTGGCTGTACACGTGACATTTTGATTTAGTATTTAAGACGTTGCATTAGTTTTGAAGTTCATTATTTATATTGAGAAAAAGAAAAATGACAATGAATCTGTTTTACTTACTTGCTGGATATTTAATATGTAACGCATATTTCACCACAGCAGCACGTAAGTCCTTTACGATTTTAGTTTAGTTTAACTGTCTTGAAGAAGTATGACAAGGCGGTTTTTTACCCTAAAATTGCATAATTATACAAAAATTATGAAAGTACAAAAATATATTTTTTTCTAATTTTCATTGATCATATTAATTGGAAAGTATACGAATATACATATTCTATAGAGTAAAATGAAAGAATAGGCATCAAGACGTTATATCTAAAAATAGTTTATTAACCGTATGATACTGTGAAAATCACAGCGTCACAAAATCTTATGCATAACCTTATGATGTTGGCGTAGGAGATTATGTTTTTGACATTATTGACGTTGAATTTTTTTTTTGTCGACGATATGGAATTTGATTAGACAATTCCAGATGCAAAGTGCACTGAGCAAAGTGTTGTTATTGATCCAGAGTTTTTCAACTGGTATATTGAAGTAATTTCTATGTCACTGTTTAATCTTTATTTCGTTCGCTCTGTTGCAGATAAATCATTTCTCACTCCATTGTACGTAATGCAAGCTTCAATTTTTAAACTTGATCTTATACATATTTCAGTGAACATTGGTCCTGTTTAAGTTCGATTATTTGTTAATTTCACTGTTTTTTTTTCAATTAATATTAATATTTTTTCTCGACATCAGTACAAAATTGATCTAATGATTCGTAGATGTTACATTTATTTAATTTTCAGCATATCTAGCTTAGAAATATCACCTTGGGTTTACACATATTCCGCGAAGTAATTTTAATTAAACTTTCCATTTACTAAAATTTTACAGCTTGACCGAGAAATCTAAGTTATTGCCCTGATGCCAAAATTACTTCTAATTATTCTTCTTATATTTAAGTACAAAATTTACTACGTTTGTCTTTTTAACAATTATTCTATTATGTATATAACGGAAATGAATAATTTCCAAGTCCCTACTTCCATTTTTTATTGCTGACCACGTGATTAAAGAGAGTAAGAATCAAGAAAAAATGTCGAATCCGTACCATCCGTAAAGATTAAATCGATTACTCCATTCAACAATAGACAAGCACGTGCTAGCGAATTTTTTACTGAAATAAAAAGGGATTTCTATTTTGGTTTGCCGCAATTCTATTGGCTTACAACCATTTTGTTGACGTCTTTTTGTAAGACGAAGTTTTGTAATGATCATATAATCTCGATTCAAGGGGGCAAAAAGGGTTCTTATCATACGTACTCCTTTACTCATTTTATCATGTGACGAAGTCTGTCTATTTGTGTCAGTTGTTGAAATATTGTTGCTAGGATTAATTTTAACGAAGATACTACATATTATTCACCACTACTCGATTGTACTAACTTTTACTCTTCCTTTTGACTTTTTCTAAAATTTTTTTGATTTTACTTAACTAGAATCTGGATTGTACTTAAAAGTCTGATATTAGTTCGAAAAAAATCTGAAAGTGGCTGAATATAGTCTGCCTTCAGATTCGTCCCTGTCATAACAAGTCTGGATAGTCTGAAACTGTCTTGACCCTGTCTAAAGCAGTCTGGAAAGTCTGAAACTGTCTCGACGGTGTCTGTACTAGTCTGAGTACGTCTTGACTTTATCTGAATCAGTCTCGATACTGTTGGAATCAGTTCTCTACCTTGTAAAACCTACGTACTTCTAGATGTTGTGTCCATAAAGTTCCTTATGCTTAGGTGCTAATGTTTAACCATTTACCACTTTCATCAGTTGTGGAAAAGTTTGGTCTTATTAGTTTAACAATTTACACAGTAAAATTATGAATACATTTTCTTACATGTTTTATATACAGTACAGTTAAAAATGGTCTTACAAATCACTGTTATAGTTATACAATTTAATCATGTAATTAGTTCACTGCGGTAGGATAATAAAACAATTAAAATTACCAGCATGTTAAAATCTATCATTACAGACGGTAATTGAAACAGGTAATAAATTTGTACCAGTTTCCTGTCATATTATTTACCTGTGTCAAATTTTTAAGCATTTTGTATTTAAATTAAAATGTAATTGTTAAAAAAAACAACAACAAACAAAAAAAAATATTGTCTTTAAAAAAGTGTACATGAAGAACAACTTAATTTATGTATACTAAAAAAAGACGTAAGTGCTGAAAAAAGTGTTTTTCGATTTAACATTTTTTAAAATTATTAGCAAAAATTAAAATAATAACTTCCTGTTTTAATGAAAAGATATGTTTTATCTATAAATTATTAGAAAAAAAAATAACTGTTTTCATGAAAAGATGTTTTATATTTTAGGGACGATTAACTTTATAATTTTGTAACTTTCATTTTATTATATAAGACAAAATTTAAAGTATCCTTAACTCAAACTGCACAGGCAGATAAAATTGTTTATTTTGATGCCAACATGTGTAGCTGTACAGGACTATTTTTAAATTTTATTGGTTTTCAATAAATAGAATGCATGGGAGACAGAGTTACAAGAATTAAAAGTTTAAATCCTTTATGACAGTGAATTTGTAATGGAATGTCATCACTGCATGAAACAAATCTAAATAATGTCATACTAAGATAATTTATGTTTATATATGGCTGCAGACAGGGTCAAGATTAGTTGAAAGAGTGTTGAGACGTATTCAGACTGTTCAGACAAATTCAGACTCTGTCAAGACATTTTCAGACTCTTCAGTCTGTTTCAGACAGGGTCAGGACTTTTTTCAGTCTGGTTCAGATAAGGTCAAGACAGTTTCAGACTTTCCAGACTGGCTGAGATGGGGACAAATCTGAAGTCAGACTATATTCTGACACTTTCAGACTTATTCAAACTTTCAAGTTTTTTTAAAATTTCACCCAAAATCAGACAGGTCGAGTAAAAGTTAGTACAAACTAGTACAAAAACTGGCCTTTTCAGACTTTCGCTATTTTGTAGTGATTGTTAAGATTAATTTTCACGAAGATGCTAAATATTATTGTTAAGATTAATTTTAACTAAGATACAAAATGCTTTCAAATTTCGCACTTCAGGCTTTGAACACTGGAAAAATATATTATAAGAGACCTCAATTATGATAGTTATTTCAAACACAACGATTTTCAGCTCCATATGCCAGTTGGCCTTCTAACACCTTTACGATGTTGGAAGTTGTAACGATACATTGTTAATTCATGAAAATAAGCTTTTACTCAGTTGGCTAATATTCCTGTAGAAAAACTAGAAGCTCACCCTGAGCCTGTATCGCTCACTTGATGTCCACCTAAGCAAAAATGCAAAATTGTCTTTTTTTATACATAAACTCAACATGTTAAATAGTTGGCTGAGCTAGTGGACATACTATTGATGGTCTACAAATAAATTTTTAAGTGAATTCTTGTCCAAATGCAGCCAATTTGCATATCAACAATTGAAAGCCATGTATGAATTAAATTGGTTTCAGAGGGGAAAAAATGCTGATATTTCCTATAGGGTCTTATGTTGAATTAAATTTTAGAGTGGCGTCATCTTCGAGGATTGGGGTCAATAGACAAAATTTTTAAAGGACTATCTCTGTCGCATTTGGTTTAAATTGGCCTTATGGTTTCAGAAGAAAATATTTATAGATTTTTCCAAAATGGTACTATGTTAAACTATATGCAACGGTGGCGACCATTTTGGATTGAAGTCGGGATCGACAGACATTTTTAGAACATGGACCACCCAAGAACCATCCCTGACATGTTCGTTTAAATTGGACTGATAGTTTCAGAGGAGAAGATTTTTGTATATTTTCCATAGGATCCTACGTTATACTATATCCCAAGCTGGTAGTCATTTTGGATTTAGGTTAGGGTCAAAAGACATAATTTAGGTCCATCAAATGACCATTCCTGTCATGTTTGGTTTAAATATGCACAGTGGTTTTAAAGTAGAAGATTTTTACACATATTGTCCACAGTGTCCTATGTTAAATTATATCCTACAGTGCAGCGATCTTAGAGAGAGGCTGCCATTACTGGACACAGTCTTGAAAGTGCACCACCCAAGCATCGTTCTTGTAATGATTGGTTTAAACTGGCTTGACAGTTTCAGAGGAGATTTTTATATATTTTTTCCGATAGGGTTCTATGATAACCTATGTCCCATGTTGGCAGTCATTTTGGATTGAGCACGGGATCAACGGACACAATTTTGAATGGCGACCACCAGCGGACAATCCCTTTTACGTTTGATTTAATCTAGCTCAGTGGTTTCAGTGGGAAAGAGTGTAACACGTATTTACCAATAGGGTCCTATGTTAAATTATATTCTACGATGGCGGCCATCTTGGATGGAGGTTGACGTCACAGGACACAATTTGAAAGTGCACCACCCAAGAGCCGTTCCTTTCATGTTTGATTTAAACTGGCTTCACAATTCCAGACGAGAAGATTATTATATATTTTTACGAAAAGGTTCAATGTTAAAGTAAGTCCCACGGTGGCGGCCATCTTAGTTGGAGGTCGGAGTCAATGGATACAATTTAGAATGTGGACCATCCAAGGACTGTCCCCTTCATATTTGGTTTAAATTGGCTTTTTGGTTTCAAAGGAGAAGATTTTTTATAATTTTTTCCTATAAGGTCCTATGTTAAACTATGTCCAGCGGTGGCAGCCATCTTGGACGAAGGACCAACTTATCGAATATAAATTTGAAAGAGGACCATCCGATGACTATATGTACTAAGTTTGGTTCCATTTGATTCTGTGGTTCTGTAAAAGATTTTTTAATGAATTTATCGCTTAATTGCGGATTATTTACATAAATGGTCATGGACGCCATCTTGGATGGCAAACCGACTTGTCGGATACAATTTTGAAATAGGACCGTCTAAGGACTCTATGTATCAAGTTTGGTTCCATTTGGCTGCGTGGTTCTGAAGAAGATGATGTTTAAAACTTTACCCATGTTCGACCAATCAAGGTCATGGCGGCCATCCTTGATGGAGGGAGCGAGTGTCGAAGAAAATTTTGAAATAGAAACTCTGAAACACTCAAGGACCATTCCTGCTAAGTTTGTTTCCAATCAACCCAGTGGTTTCAGATAAAAATATTGAAATATAAAAAATTTGACGCCGACGGACGACGTACGACGGACGCCAAGTAATGGCAATAGCCCGCATGACGTTCGGGTCAAGTAATCTAAAACACATAAGACTAGCTAAGTTTTATGGTCACAATAAATTGGAATCTGTGAGTGTTTCGATTTTGTTCCGTTCATATTCGACTATATATGACTTCAGCACCCTTGATTTAAAAGATATTCAAAATCTGTTAGAAAAAAATAATTCTTTGTAGCATATTATAATCGTTTTATGATGCTTTTCCCATTCTTGCCGTAAAATGACTATATAAGAGAGCATTCACAAAGTAGGTGCTCTTTTGAAATTTTATCTAAAAATTAATTTGAATAACAATGTTCTTTGTGCAACATGTTTCTCATCGAGTTTTGTTTACGGGACAATAGTGCCTTCTATGTTATCTTTTATTATGTCATCGTAACTTATGATGTATATACATGTGTTTTCTGTATTTTTTTAATCTTTGAAGATACACTCAAAATAATACTCAAATTGATTACAGTACAGTTCCAATCATTTTTTTTTTATTTCAGACTGGGGTTATAAGGAGGTCATCGGTAAGTCAGTATATAGTCAAACCTGTATTAAGAGGTCATCCAGGGGACATGAAAATGTGACCATATAAAACGGATGCTGCTTATTACAGGTCTATTTGCACTCATTTGTTACAATTGGAACCTTACGAAAGGGACTTTTTAATATACTCCATTGAATACTTCTTTTCAGTTCCGGAAATTGATTTTTTTCATTAACTTTTCAAAAGTTAAAACAAAAAATGGCACCTGCCAGTAATGAGCAATGGGAGGAATATTTTTTGAAAAATGGTATTATTGTCAAATATTTCAAGTCTGTTGAAATATGAATGTGTAAATACGCTATTATTTATTGTCCGAGCTGGGACAGTTGTTTTAACTATTTACAAAGATACCATATCGTTTAACATTTAAAGAGCCGGTGAACTCTCCATGAGTCTTTGCTTTTAAACAAGAAACCAGGATCCAGTTTTGGGGGAAAATTCATCCAACTACCAAAAGTGTTGAAAGGTGAATAAGGTTTTAGCTTAATAGAGTAGGTTGCATAAACATGTCTAACTGTACAATATTTCAATCAACCCCGTTGTTGATATTTGACAAATCAGTTTCCTCCGTCAGATTAACTATTAATGAAATCCCACGGCAATCATTTTTATACATCGTGTACTTAAAACTATATCGGCGTTGTTTAAAGCTAGTAGAAAACATTTTATGTCAGGAAGAATGGAGTTCTTTACATACTGGAATATGATGTACATTTAGCTAGATTTCTGGTATGAAATATTTTACTGTTTATTCCAATTGTAATTTTATGTAAGCCTTACGATTTTGAAAATTACATATGTAAGTACATCTATCTTTAATAGCACTAAAAATTTGGGGAGGATAATATCAATGTAACTGAGGCTAAGCTAATACTTGTAAAATCCGTTTGGTCTGCAATTAAGTTTTTTCATAGGACACAGTGCTCATTAATGTAAGAAATCTTTATTATGCAAAAAGTAAGATATTGTCCACTTCTAATCTAGCATATCATGAGTATGAATTAAAATGTTGGTCTAATGTTCAAAAAGTGGCAATTTTTCTAAAGGTAATCTGTCTTGACGTAAACAATTAACACCTTTATTTCTCAAATTTCCTCCATACCCTGAGTTTATCTGCATTTTAAGAATTCTTTGAAAAAAAAAATTCTAGAAGATCAAATTCTGTGTTGTTCAATAAAATTTTTGTATGCAAACTTATTGTAACGCACTTTTATTTATTTTTGATGTGGAGTCCCACAAATACCCAAGTCAACTTATATGATATTCGTTTTAGTACCAGCCAACTGGCATCATGATTATTCTAAATGTGGAGGTACGAAACAATCTCCAGTCAACATAGTTACCAATGGGGCAGTCTGCGATGCGAATATGGGAACACTGAGTTTCTCAGGATCAGCAAATTCAATGGTTCTAAAAAATAACGGTCATGCAGGTAAATTAAGCAGCTTTAGCATATGGTATATATTTTGTTTTGTTTTGTTTTTGTTTTTGTTTTTATTGTTTTTTTTTTTGTTTTTTTTTTTTTTTTTGTTTTTTGTTTTTTTTTTTTTTTTGTTATTTTTTATATTTTTAAAAATTAATTTAT
>JAOXYI010090430.1:0-19709 GCA_028566495.1 Lithophaga antillarum | reverse complement strand
CCCATAAAATCCATAATTTTCCGTCTTTTTTCACACGGTTTTGAAGAAACGCGACCGCCATCTTAATTCTTTCAAACTGGAAAATAACCAAAGACCGATAACTTCTTCCCGCCAAAAATCGTAAAGAACAAAACCATATACGCAATCCCGGAATTCCGGGACTCGTCGTCGGCTGTCTGAAGCGGCAGATCCCGGAAAACCGGGACTCATCGGCGAAAGGGTTAAGGTCAAATGTTAAACTAAGTTCCTCTGTGGTGGCCATCTTGGTTGGCTGGCCGGGTCTGGTCATCAGATATGATTCTGAAAGAGGATCAGCTAAAGACCATTTCACCAAAGTTAAATTCCAAACAAGAAGATTTTTAATGAATTTCCCATTGGGTCCAATGTTAAACTAAGTTCGGCTATGGCGGCCATCTTGGTATGTGGACCTGGTCATCAGATATATTTCTGAAAGAGGATCACCTAAAGACCCTTTCACCAAAGTTTGGTTCCAATTGAGCTAGTAGTTCGAGACGAGATAATTTTTTATGTTAAATGTTAAACTTAGTTAGGCCTAGGTGGCCATCTTGGTTGGCAGGTGGGATCATCTAACACAATTCTGAAAGGGACCCCCTGGGGACTATTCCACCAAAGTTTAGTTCCAATTGAGCAAGCGATTCTAAATAAGAAGATGATTTAATTAATTTCCCATAGGGTCCTATGTTAAACTAAGTTCGGCTGAGGCGGCCATCTTCGTTGGAGGTCGGAAATGCCGGACACAATTTTGGTAGAAGATCACCTTCATATCATTTCAGCAAAGTTTGGTTAAAATTTGAACAACAGTTTTAGAGAAGATTGTTGAAATTCATCCCCCGTTTTTACTATTTTAGCATGGTAGCCATATAGATTGGAGTCATCAGGCATAATTTTGGAAAGGGACAACCAAAGGACCATTTCAGTCAAGTTCAGCAAAGATTGGCTTTGTAGTTTCAGAGAAGATTTTTAAAATTTCATCTCCTTTTTTTCTATTTTTAGCCTGGCAGCCATCTTGGTTTGAGGGTGGGGTTGTCGGACATAATTTTGGAAAAGAACCATCTGAGGAACATTCAATCAAAGTTTTGACAAAATGGCAAAGCGGTTTCAGAGAAAGCCTTTTAGGCCAGGTGAGCTAAAAATGCTTGAGGTAATTTTTACTGAATTTTTCACAAGGAATCCATTGGTAAAAAACCCATCAAAATAAAAAAGTTTTGAAATTTTGGGTGTGGCCACTTTTGTCCCCTCATAACTCAAAAATAGTAATAGATAGAGTCATACGGGAGGGTCCATTCAATAAGAATAAGGAATTCAATAAAGAAACTCCATTAAAATCAGATGTAAAATGAAAAAATAATTGAAAATTCTGAAAAAAACCTTTTGGCCCCTACCCCATAAATGATAGCAGATGGAACCCCAAAAATCAATACCAACCATTATTTAGTAGCAAGGATCAATGTCACAAAATATCAAAAGAATCCATTTATTGGAACAAAAGTTATCGTACGGAAACCTGTCTACAGACACCAACCCCCACTACACCAACAGCATGATACCATAATACGGCCACAAAATTTTTGCAGTCATATAAAAATCCTGAATATGTATCATGATAATGATTGATGCAGTTTCTTTGGACATATGTGGAAGTCAGATATACATGATATATGTAAACCAGAGGTACCCAGAAGCCTGTATTCGCTCTCCTGACATACTGTTGCCAAGATAATGTTGACATTGTAATCTAATAGACCAAGTAGTTTTAGACAAGAAGATTTTTAATGAATTTCCAATAGAAAACAGCTGAGGTGGCCATATGCTTGGCAGGTGAGGTCATCAGATATAAATCTGAAAAAGACTCATCTAGTAACCATTCCACCAATATTTAGTTCCAGTTGAGCAAGTAGTTCCACACAAGAAGATTTTTTTAATGAACTTCCCATAAGGTCCAGTGTTAACTAAGTTTGACTGTGGCCACCATCTTGGTTAGTGTGCTGGGTCATCAGATATAATTCTGAAAGAGGATTACCTAAACACCATTTTAACAAAGAGGTTCCAAATGAGGTAGTAGTTCCAGACATGAAGATTTTTTAACGAATTTCCCATAGGGTCTGACGTTAATCTAAGTTTGGCTATGGTGGCCATCTTCGTTGGCGTGCGAGGTCATCGGTTACAATTTTGAAAGAGGATCACCTAAAGACCATTTCACCAAAGTTTGGTTCCAACTTAGCATGTAGTTCCAGACAGGAATATTTTAATATGAATTTCCAATAAGGTCTAATGTTTAACTAAGTTCTGAAGTGGCCACCATCTCATGCAGTTGGCAGGTGGGATCATCAGATTTAATTCTGAAAGAGAATCACATAAAGATTATTTCAACAAAGTTTGGTTCCAACTGAGCTTGTAGTTCCACACGAGAAGATTTTTTATAAATTTCCCATTGGATCCAATGTTAAATTAATTTCAGCTGTGGCGGCCATCTTGGTTGGCAGGCAGGGTTAATGGATATAATTCTGAATAACGATCACCTAAAGACCATTTCACCAAAGTTTGGTTTCAATTGAGCAAGCAGTTCCAGACGAAAAGATTTTTAAATAAATTTCGCATAGGTTCCAAAGTTAAACTAAGTTCGGCTGTGGCGACTACTTGGTTGGTGGCTTGGGTCATGGGATATAATTCTGAAAGATGATCACCTAAAGACCTTTTCACCAAAGTTTGTTTCTAATTGAGCAAGTAGTTCCAGACAGGAATATTTTTAAATGAATTTCCCATAAGGTTTAATGTAAAACTAAATTTGGTTGTGGCAGCCATCTTGGTTGGCAGCCGGTATTATTGAATATAATTCTGAAAGAGGATCACCTAAGGACCATCTAATTAAAGTTTGGTTCAAATTGAGCAAGTAGTTTCAGACGAGAATATTTTTTAATGGATTTCCAATGGGGTCCATTGTTAAATTAAGATCAGGCCATCTGGGTTTCAGGCGGGGTCATTGGATAAAATTCTGAAATAGGATTACCTAAAAACAATATCACCAAAGTTTAGCATCAATTGGCTCAGCAGTTCTGGAGGGGATAATCTTTTAAGAAACCACCCCCTTTTTGCTATTTTTAACAACGGTAGCCATATTGGATGGCCAATCAAAACCCCAGATATAATTCTGAAAGGGACCATACAAGGACAATTCCACAAAACTTTGGTCTCAATTGACCCAGTGGTTTAGAGGAGAAGATTTAAATGAGATTTGTGGATGGACGACGGCAACCAAGTGATAGCAAAAGCTGACATGGCTTTTTAGGCCAGGTGAGCTAAAAAGAGAATACCGTCCAAAATCCCCTCTATTATTTAATAAATATTTATCTAATAATAATATTTAATAAACTATTATTTACAATAAGATAGGTATAATCATTGATAAAACACAATTTAAAAGAATGAAAGTTTTAAAATCCTTTCATACAAATTCATTCACATTTTTACAAGGTTATTTCATTTTTCAATCCAATTTTCTTTATATGGGAAAGGAAGTTCACACTACAATTAAGATGGTATCAGGACCAGCCATGATACATACACCAAAATTACTGCAACCGAGAATTCTATTCAAACTGATCTTATAGTTAGAAACAGTCATAATAGCTTTAAATCTAGCAAAAAGTTTTATTTTAACAAGTCTGAACAAGATTTACACATTGCATATAACTGTAACAATTAAGCATGTGCAAATTGTGCTTGCTGTGAAAATGAGCAAGTCCAGAAATTGGCTTTTCAGTGTATCCAGCAGTTATCCTGATAATATCAATTATTATAACCTTAGCCTTACTTTAACATAGAACAATAGGCTACACAGATCCTTTAATCACTCACCTGGCAAAAGGTGGCTATTATTAGCTAAACTTTACAGAATCTATTTATGTGAAACTAGATTGAGCGAAAGTGGTCATTTTGAATTTCTGAATTGCTGATTAAAAAGGTATTTACTATATAACCACCTAACAAATATTTCTATCAGCACCAAAAAAAACACAAATATTCTAAATTTATAATACTTTGAAGGTGTCAATAGTTCCTATTTGATTCTATGGCATAATCTGCTTGCATGATGTGTAGATTTTCAAAATATCACAAATATTTCTATTTTAACAGTATATTTATAATTAGAGGAAATGCCTACTTCTTAGCAGTTTGATATTTAAAAATAAAATTATTTAAACTAATAATTTGACAAAATATTCTTCTTAAATGAAAGGATTTGTTAAAAACAAAAACAGTAAGATTTTCTGAATTATTTTCATTTAAATTTATCTTAGCTACAGTAAAATTTGGAAAAACAGATAAAAAGCACACAAAATATTTGCTAAAGTTAGTTTGTATGTTTTGAAAAAAGATCACAAAACTTTATTATAAATGTAATCGTGAGTATAATCTAATAAATGCGAAAAATAACCACTTTTTCTATAATTTTGGCAACAGAAAACGTGTACCTATGATTGCCTTCAAAGATTTAAGGATTTTACAGAGTTATTTCCCCTTTTCAAAACAAATTTTGGTTCTAATTTATTTAGCAGGTATCATTTCAGTTATTTTTTTTTCTGGTGAATCTTTATACAATTCTTGAAATAAAAATGAATTAACATTTGCTATTGCAATTAGTTTGAAGTTAGGGACAAATTTTTGATAGAAAGACTGGACTACTGCTATTTACATCATTAATTAGCAAGAACTTGCTGGATCATTCTTTGACAATATCATGCTACAGTGATCTATAATACAGGTAATCTTAAACCTAGATACAGCCACGACTGCAAAGTTTGCATATATTTGTTTGAGAAGAAGTTGACTTTGTCAGAAAGTTTAAATATTAAAAAAAAATAACAGTCTAAGAGCCTTTCAGAAAACTCTTTAAAATAGAGCTGTCTTTTGAATATTCATGGAAATTTATAAAAATTGAAATCAATTATTTTTGAAATGGAAATATCTAACGTAAAACTTAACCAAAAATAATAATGCAAGAAATGTAGGTCATAGTGACTCAGTTTTGGTGGGATGCTGACAGACTCCCCAAGAGGTATTTACACACAGACCTACATGATGATGGGCCAAATAGTATCTGAGAAATTGAGTTTTACATAAAACTTAACCAGAGTCATTGACGCATGAAATGTAGGTTAAAATGACCTAATTTAGGTTGGATGCTGACAGATTCCCCCAGACGCATATCAACCTGCTTGATGGTAGGCCACAAAGTTTCTGAGAAATCGAGTCCGAAGTAAAACTTAAACCGACTCAATAATGCATGACCTGACCTAATTTGTGTTGCATGCTGAAAGACTTCTAAAGACTCATTTGCACAAAAATCTACATGATGGTAGGCCTTACAGTCTCTGAGAAATTGAGATGAATGTAAAACTTAACCAGAGTCAATGATGCATTAAATGTAGGTCCAGGTGACCAAATTTATGTTGGATGCTGACAGAGTCCCCAAGACACATCAGCACACCAATCTACATCATATACATGATGGTAAAATACACAGTATCCGAGAAATCAGATTGGACGTCAAAACCCAACAAGAGTCAATAATGCAAGAAATGTAGGTTAAAGTGACCTTATTTAAGTTGGATTCTGACAGACTTCTGAAGATGCATCTGCAGAACAACCTACATGATGGTAGGGCATACAATATCTGAGAAATCAAGATGGACATAAAACTTAACCAGAGTCAATGATGCATAAAATTTAGGTCAAACTGACCATATTTATGTTGAATGCTGACTGACTTTCAAAGACTCATCTGCATACCAACCTGCATGGTAGGCCGCACAGTATCTTAGGAATCGAGTTGAACATAAAACTTAACCATAGTCAATGATGCATGAAATAACAGTCAAAGTGACCTAATTTATGCTGGCTGCTGAGTTTTCCCCAAGAAGCATCTGCACATCAATCTACATGATGGTAGGCCACACAATACCTAGAAATCGGGTCAGACTAAAACTTAAACAGAGCCAATGATACATTAAATGTAGGTAAAAGTGACCTAAATGTAGGTTGGATGCTGACAGACTCCCCAAGATACATGTACATTTATAGTTTGATGATGCTTGGCCATGTAGTATCAGAATTGATTTTTGACTCAAAGTCATTCAACCAAGTCCATGAAAAATATGTCACATCATCCAAAATTTTGGTGTGGTGGTAGATCATGCCCTGGTGCATCTAAACACCAACAATTTTTATTGTAGCTGTTTTTGTTCAAGAGAACTGGCTATGGATGTGGATGCCAAAGCCGAGTGCACTCCAATAGTGCCCCCTTCTTTGCAGAGGCAAACTAAAACATTAATAAGGGAATTTTGTAGGTGTAAAAGTGAAATCACAGATCAAAATTCAAAGTATTTCATTCAAAATTTACAATTAATCTTAGTTAAAAAGTATATGAGGTAAATAACAAAATATACAAATTTTATACTTAAATTATATAGATTAAAAGTCATAACAATAAAATAATCATCCAGTCTAACAATGATTTCATGCAGACAGTTTTGTCTATACATAATTATTTACTATTAACAATATTTAAGATAGAGGCTCACAAACTCATCTTTTAGGAATAGATAGTTACTCGGTACTAGAGGTGTAGAAAAGTGTATTGGTAAATTAACAAAGATTATTCAAATAATGACTTTTTTCCAGTGTATCAAGTCTCGAATATGTATCACTAATGATTGATGCAGTTTCTTTGGACATATGTGGAAGTCAGATATACATGATATATGTAAAAAAGAGAACAGCGATCTGCAATCCCCCAATGCTAGGCCATTGTGAAACAAGTTATTGGATGACAAAAATATAAGAATTAAGTGAACATACCTTTGAGGTATCATTGAGTTAAATCTAAACTGCATAAATATTATCCAAATCCAGTATCCAAACTAAGGGGCTTCATAGGCGTAGCATGATACGACCGCAGCATGTTGACAATAGAAAACTACAAATAAATAAGCTCCTAGTAATATGTTTGACACAATAATCTATTTGACACCTTATAGCATATTTTGCCCCTTCAACCCCTTTTATCTGGAAAACTGTTAGAGATAGAAAAATCGGCTGTAACAAATCTGAAAGCTCTTATTGAGAGGAATCAAATGAAAAAAATCCCATCAAAATTGGAAAAGAAATTTTATAAATCCCCCACAATCTGATTTTTGGTCCACTCGATCCTTTTTTTTTCTCAAAAACAGTAACAGGTAGAAAAAATCTGTTGCTTTACCTCTTAATGCTCTCATTGAGAGGAATCTAATGAAAAAATTCCCATCAAAATAAGATAAAAAATAAAAATTTATGTACCCTTAAAAAATAGCAATTTTGGCCCTTTGGTCCATTAAATCTCAAATTCAGTAAGAGATGGAAAAAGTCTGTTGACATTCTGCTATAAGCTCTCACTGAGAGGAATATAATGAAAAAAATCCCATCAAAATCGGATAAAAAATAAAAAATTTATGCACCATTGAAAAAATGGCAATTTTTGCCCCTTTGGTCCCATTTATCTCAATAATGGTAAAATATACGAAATAAACTGTGGACACAGAGATATGTCTCGCCTGTTGGGGATGCATTGCCTTAGTATGCACATTGATCTAGGGAGGGAAACATTTATAAAGAGTGATTACTATAAAATTGGAAATCAAGTATTTAAAATGTTGTAAAAATCAGCCGACCATGACTAAGGGGCCAGTGGCTCATGATCTCCATGAAAATAATATGACACTTAACTTAAACAACTGCATACCTAATACCATTCACCTACCATACGAAATTCCTAAGAAACTGACCTAATCACAAACTTCAACATGAAATGTTCAAAGTCAGTAGACCATGACTGAGGGGTCAGGTACTTATGATCTCCATGGAAATGAAATGGGATGTTACTTATACATCTGCATACCAAATATCATTCACCTATCATAAACGGTTTCTGAGAAACTGACCTAATCACAAACTTTAACATAAAATTTCCAAAGTCAGTGGACCATGACTAAGGGGTCAGGGGCTCATGATCTCCATGGAAATGAGATGGGATGTTACTTATGTATCTGCATACCAAATATCATTCACCTACCATAAGCGGTTTATGAAAAACTGACCTAATCACAAATTTTAACATGAAATTTTCGAAATCAGTGGACCATGACTAAGGGTCAGGGGCTCATGATCTCCATGGAAATGAGATGGGACGTTACTTATACATCTGCATATCAAATATCATTCACCTACCATAAGCGGTTTCTGAGAAACTGACCTAATCACAAACTTCAACATGAAATTTTCAAAGTCAGTGGACCATGACTAATTGGTCAGGGGCTCATGATCTCCATGGAAATGAGATGGGACGTTACTTATACATCTGCATACCAAATATGATTCACCTACCATAAGCAATTTCTGAGAAACTGACCTAATCACAAACTTTAACATGAAATTTTCGAAGTCAGTGGACCATGACTAAGGGGTCAACGGCTCATGATCTCCATGGAAATGAGATGGAATGTTACTTATACATCAGCATACCAAATATCATTCACCTACCATAAGCGGTTGCTGAGAAACGGACCTAAGCAAACTTTAACATGAAATTTTCAAAGTCAGTGGACAATGACTGGGAGGTCAGAGGTTAATTATCTCCATGTAAACAAAATGTATGCATGCTGATGCAACTGCACACAAAATATGAGTGAGCTTCCATAAAGGGTTCATGTCAAAACTGACCTAATCACAAACATTAACAATTGTTGACGCCGCCGCAGCCACCACCGCCTGAAACAGCATACCTATGTCTCGCCTTCCGCGACTTTCGTCGCAGGCGAGACAAAAATTCTTGGGATAGCGTTTACTGTATTTTTCACAAGGAATCCATTGGAAAAAAAACCCATCAAAATCGGATGAAAAATTAAAAAGTTTCGAAATTTGGGGCATGGCTGTTTTTGTCACCCTCATAACTCCAAAACGGTAATAGATAAAATAGGAATCCACTCAATAAGATTTTTTGCAAGGAATTCAATAAAAGAAACCCTGTCAAAATCAGGGGATGCAAAATGATGAAAATATAAAACAAAATTAGGCCTATCCCAAAAAAAAAATGGTAAGAGTCAGAGCCCAAAAATAAATACCAGCCTTATCTAGTACAGTAAGACCTGACTTGAACGACCTCTCTAATGAACGACCACCGGTCATTTACGACCTATAATTGCATGTACGGACGTGTTTTATGATATAATTACACTGTCGTGAGCGACCAACTGTCAAACGTGACCAACGACCGTGATTTTTTGGCTAAAATCATTATTTGAACCTGTTTAGAACGACCAGATGTAGAATGTTTTGCTGGATATTCTGGTCGTTTGCACACGTGTTCTGAACCGGAAGTTATGGTTTTGTTTATGCTAATGAGTAATCGTGGTAGAAAAATCTCTAAGTTGAATATTATTTCCTACTGTAATTAAATATCTTCTTTTTAATTGTTTTATTGCAAATAAGAAAAGAAAAATAATAAAATTCGTGTATTCTAAACGACTGAAGAGAAGAGAGTATCGATTATGATTGTCAGCTAAAAATAGTTTTGGTTTTATGTTACACATATAATCCTCCGATCATATGGCGAACTTTAACAGTTTGTGATATTACTTCCAATCGGAGTAAAGTCTGAGTTTAATGAATCAAATATTTTCTTTTTAGATGTTTCCTTGAAAATAAAACCAATTATATTAATAAATTAGTGTATTCTAAACGATTTCCTGCCTGACTTTCGTTGTGATTATTTAACAAGTGACTTGTCTGTACGTGTAATAAAAATCAATATTGATTTAATTATAAGAGATCGATATTCAATCAGTAAATCTCGCCTTGGGTCAATCCTACACTCTTTAGCAGGTGTGTATATGATTAAGTGAGTTGTTTTCTTAAATTTCGAAAAATACTGTCAGTTTAAAGTTTGAATCTTAATGATTGGAAATGGCATCTAGTAGCAAAAAGCATAAAGTCTTAACCCTGGAAGAACAAATTGCTGTTATAGAAAAAAGTGAAAAGGGAGAAAGTGCTAGAAAAATTGCAGAACAATATAGTGTGGGAAAAACACAAATCCAAAATATTGTGAAAGAAAAAGAAAATATAAAAAATGAATGGCAGAAAGGTTCACAGTCGGAAAGAAAATATGTAAAGGCACATCGGATGTTGTATGGTGACTTAAATGAACGAGTTTGGAATTGGTTTTGCTCTGCAAGAAGTAAAAATATTCCGATAACGGGAAAATTAATTCAAGAAAAAGCAATTATCGTTTCAACTGAAATGGGACATGACGACTTCACTGCATCCAATGGGTGGCTCGAAAGTTTCAAAAACCGTTATAATATCAAGTCTAGTGTGCTTAGTGGGGAATCGGCGGATGTAAACATTGAAATAGTCGAGGACTGGATAAAGAGAATTCCTTCCATAATAGAAGGATATGAACTGAGAGATATATTCAAAGCAGACAATCAATGTCACAAAATATAAAAAAATCGGTTCACTGGAACTAAAGTAATTGTGCGGAAACCAACCTGTCTACAGACGCCAACGCCGAAGACAACAACAGCATCATACATGTACCATAATAAGACCGCAAAAATTTAGAAAAGGGCCCTCTTTTTCAAAAGTCTGGATACATCAATGCTAAACCTTTTTTTATTGCAATTTACATTTTGTTGTCATTGCCCATTTGAGTACCCCATATATAAATTTATACAAAGCATTCAAATTTTCCAAATCAAGTTTTGCATGATTCTCTTCGTCATATAATGTGAGAGTTGTACGTTTAAGACTTATTCCATCTTTTGTTTTGATAATAACCGACATTTGGTAATGTCTCGGAGAAACAACCAACCCAAATATGGCATCCTGGAAGAACAGCTTCGATAACATTTGCTGTACATTTTGGTAATACCCTTCCTCCTGTTTCCTTGCTGGTTTCAATTCCACAACTAATGGAAACATGCCAGGATGTTCACTAAGCGCAGCAACATAATCTGGTACAACTTTATGTGTTGTAATAATTTTATGATCTGTACCTCCAGCTGATCCTTCAGATTCAAGACTTAATGATGACAGGTTTGCTCTTATTGTTGAAACAGGGGTACTAGAACAGCCTGAACAGGGAGCATTATAAAACATTTCAGCAACTGGATCCCCCACTCTCCCAATGATAGTTTCAACAAGGGTGTTGGTTCTACAAAATGTTTGTGGGTAGAAAAAATGAGCTTCCAGATCATCTAATTCACGGCTTGATGAATAAATATTGTCACACAGAGCTCTTATCCATTCTTTAGCCTGACCATTCAACATATCACACTTCAATGCCTTTTCAAAATTTGAAACATATCTCCTCTGTTCTGAAAAAGAAGAAAAAATATCAGTCAAAATCTTTTAAATGTTTTTTGGAGTAATATTGTGAATTGGACACATTATATGCAAATGATTGGGACCAAAAATTGGAAACTTTGGACGAAATATGGATGACTTTATCTTTGCCATTGGTAACCTATCTGTAGCAATTTCAGAGAGTTCAAATTTTGGCAACCGTACACATGATACAAAACATGCAAAATGTGCTAAAAAGCAACCGAAGGTGAGCCACTTCAATGCAAAGTTTGCCTCATCCTTAGCTTGTATTCTGCTGTTGGAACTCAAGTTGACTTTGTGCGAAAGTTTGAATATTAGAATTACAAAAATAAGTCTGAGAGTCTTTTGCCAAATTCTTAAGATGCATCAGTCTGTTGAATAATTACAGAAATTTCTGAAAGTTAAAATATAAATTTGAAAAGTATGTCACAAAGACCTGATTTGAGCAAGATGCCAGCAGACTTCCTTAGTTGTATTTGCACACCCAGGAACATGTTGGTATATTTAGGACACATACAATGTAGTACAAAATGAAGGTCAAACTGACCTAATTTGGGCAGGATGTTGGCAGACTTTCCAAGATGCATTTGCCTACCCAACAACATGATGGGCAAGAGAACATATTGACACAGTATTTGAGAACTAAAATTAGACATCAAACTGACCTACATTGCAGAAAGGGTGTTATTGTGATAAATCACCGTGAAAGTGGAACCACCCTTCTTAGTGGAATTACTGTAACTTTTTTTCTGTTAGTCAATCATCTTACTTTTTCTGAATTAAGAGTGTTTGTAGTGAACACTTTAAATGCAAAAAACTATGAAGATTGGTCAAACAGAAAAGACACGTGTGTGGTATAATACTTTCACCTGTTAATTGTTCCATGCCGGACTGTTGTTTTAATTAACTAGGCTCTTTGATATCTACTCTACATTTTGTGTCAAACTGAATAAATTTTAAAATTTTTCTTCAAAGAATAACTATTATTTTGTGTATCATTAATAAATTAAATCAATGAAAGACGATGCTAATCAATTTGTCATTGTCACCAGTATTTCTTATTTAGTTTTAAAAATCATGACTTGTTAGATAATTTGTCTGGGTTTAACATATTCAGTGTTATATCAAGTGACTTTTAGATTTATCCTTATTTTTTTTCTCAATCCTGATTCTGGCTTCATTATAAAATGAAATAAAGACATTTATTAATTTTATAGGCTATTTTGCACAAAAAAGCGAAAACTAACCATATTAAGCAGTGTGGTCAAATTTAAATTGAATAAATATAGCTTCTTGCATTGTGACGAGTGGATTATCGGATTTCTCCAATCGAGATAGTTAAATTAAAGAATTTTAAGCCAGAGTCTTGATGAGGGCTTAAAATTCTGTAATTTAACTATCGAGATTGGCGAAATCCGATAATCCACGAGTTATGATGTAAGAAGCTGTTTCTCTAATTCAAAAAAAAAGATTTAAGCATGATTTATTTGAACAATCGCATCAAATTCTCCCAACGTCGTCACTTGAATGTTCTACGTCACAATGCAATATCGTTTACGTTGGTGACGTTACAATGAAATTTCAACCAATCCTTACCTGAGAACGAAAAATTCACTAGTGAGTAGAACCATTTTTCTCACATCGGTGGGGAGATGTGGATATTGCATCAAAATTAGAGAAAAAACAGAATCTAATCAGAGTGATGCAAGTCTGAGAAATTGTAAAAAGCGCAATGCAACTCTGAGAAATTGTAACCAGAGGCTCCCAGGAGCCTGTAATCCCTCACCTGGTATACTGTTGCCAGTACAACGTTGACATCGTAATCTAACAGAGCAAGTAGTTTTAGGCAATATATTTTTTAAAGACTTTCCTAAAGGAAACTTACATGTACATGTAGAGAAAAAGTGGTTCATTTATAAGAATACTTGCATATAGCATCTTAAATTCTTATAAGTGTTTATATCCATCTGACAATGTCTGATACACAAAACATCATGAATCCTTGCTGCCACGTAAAATCAAAAATCATAGTTTTTAGGACCTTCAATAATGAAATAATAGTATAAAATTAAATTAAATCCAACCCTTTTATCTCGAAAAAGGAAATAGATAAAAAAAATCGGCTGTAACAATTCTGAAAGTTCTCATTGAGAGAAATCCAATAAAAAAAAATATCATCGAAATCGGATGAAAAATTAACATTTTATGTACCCCCAAAAATGCCGTTTTTGACCTTTTCAACCCCTTTTATCTCGAAAACCATAAGAGATAGAAAAAATCGGCTGTAAGATTCTGAAAGCTCTCATTGAGAGGAACCCAATGAAAAAAATCCCATCGAAATCAGATGAAAAATGAACATTTTGTGTACCTCTGAAAATGGTGTTTTTGGCCCTTTCAGCCCCTTTTATCTCTATAACTGTAAGAGATAGAAAAATCAGTTGAAGCTATTCTGAAAGCTCTCATTTAAAGGAATCCAATGAAAAAAATCATATTGAAATCGGATGAAAAATGAACATTTTATGTAACCTCGAAAATGGTTTTTTCGTCCCCTTTGACCCCTTATATCTCGAAAACGGTAAGAGATAGAAAAAATCTGAAGATAAAATACTAAAAGCTCTCAATGAGAGGAATCCAATGAAAAAAATCCCATCAAAATCGGTTAAAAAATAAAAAAATTATGTACCCTTGAAAAATAGCAATTTTGGCCCCTTCAGCCCCTTTTATCTCAAAAACGGTAAAATATATGAAAAATATGCTTGCATAACTTTCGTTGCATTTTTCACAAGGAATCCTTTGGAAAAAAAACCCACAAAAATCGGATGAGTAATAAAAAAGTTTTGAAATTTTGGGCGTGGCCACGCTGTACCCCCTCATAACTCAAAAACGGTAATAGATAAAGTCATACGGGAGGGGTCCATTCAATAAGATTTTTTGCAAGGAATTAATTAAAAGAAATCCCATCAAGATCGAATGCAAAATGACAAAAATATAAAAAAAATTTGGAAAAACCCCATTTTGCCCCTCCCTAAAAAACGGGAGGGGCCTTAACCCCCAAAATCAAGAGCAACCTTTAGTTAGTACCAAGGATTAATGTCACAAAATATCAAAAGAATCTGTCAACTGGAACAAAAGTTATTGCACGGAAACCAACCTGTCCAAAGACGCCAACGCTGACGCCAACACCGACGACGACAGCATCATAACATAATACGACCGCAAAATTTTTGCGGTCGTATAAATATCATTGAGGTACTGCATGAAGAATCCAAATCTAGACCCTAACCCAAAACAACCAGTGTTATGAACGGACGGACAGACTAGGCTGTTTCATCCAAGACATTTCGGACTAGGATATTTCAGATTTAGGATGATTTGGTCAGATATTTTTTTTAACCACTAATCATAAGATACAATGAAAAAAAAAGATTTTTTTAGAAAGCTGAAAATAAACGGTTTCATACATGTTGCACCTTACAAAACTTAAACGGCTGTTATTTCCCCCTTGTCTGTATACATGGTATAGGGACCTGTCATAATAAAGCTTTACAGACACTGAATGTGTGAAAAGACTGCAGTCATTACTACCTCTTGTTTACTTTGTACTTAATTAATCTGAAGTGTTGATAAATAAAAATAAAAATGGTATACCGAAGTCGAATAGGCAAGGTTACAAATTAGCTTGATAAGGAAATGGAACCGTATGTACCGGTACTCCTATTTATAGGAGAGAGAGATCAGGCGCGTCGACAGGGTAAGCATGCATCACCCGTCATGCTACTCAACATTAATCCTATAAGGTCATATCCGAGAAAAGTCAAAGCTGGTACATGTATATTTGGAGACAGAACGACATTTCAACTGGCAAAGTGTCTAGCGACGGCGACGGAAATAAGTCTGCATTAAGTTGAGACATGGACTGCCCAGTTGCGGCTATGGAGATCTGAGAGAAACGGCAGGACATTTGAGCAAAAATAATTGGACATTTGAGTGCCAAAATATAGGACATTTCAGCACAGAAATTTGAGAACATTTGAGAGAAAACAAAAACAATGAAAAATAAGAACGAGGAAATACCTCTTTTGTTCACCATATGTAATCAGTGACCCCTTTCCACCACGATAGGGATGGAAGGATTGGAGTAAGATAAAGCTTCAAAAATTTTAAGTTATACATGCACAAGGCTCACCAAACTGGGAAAAGTGGGAGACATATTCTCCTTTGTAACTGTAAAGTCTCCCTACCTTTGGTACTAAGGAGAAGTCATGTCTCCCTTCTGATAAGACATTTTCATTCATTTTGCATAATTTTCCCAAAAAAGTTATCAAATTTCTCTCACATGCACTCCCACTTCTCCCTATAGCCCTGCAAAGGAGAAGTCACTTCTCCCTACCAATATAAAGTGTGGTGAGCACTGCATGCATCATAATTTTAAATTCTAATGAAACACAAAACTATTATAACAAGTTAAATAGGTTATCTACTATATAATTAGATTCAAATCAGATCAGAAGTCTTTGAAATAAAAATTACTGTGCAGAAATCTATCTGTCTACAGATGCCAACTCCAATGCCAGCAGTGCAGACAGCATCATATAACAATACAAAGTTCTACAAAGCTTTATAAAAAGTTTGGACCCATTTATCCAACATCACTTTTTTTCCCTGGATTACAGTTAAATTTTAAAGTCGATGGAGTTTTCTAATTCTTATCTCTTAGGGAAAAAAAATTTCTAATGTATCCAGTATTCTAAGACCAGTGCTAGTATAGAAGACAAGCCGAAGTGCTCAGTATAGTATACATGTAGCAAGTGAAAAGCCCAAGCACCCTGCTTTTAGGGACAACCATGCTATTTCAGGGGTTTTAATTACAGTAAGATATGGACCAAACTACATTATGATTATATTTGTGCAAACAGGAAGTTTACTGTGTACCTGTTGTCATCTTCTTAAGTTCCGTTTTCATTTCCTCTTGTGTCAATTTCAGCCTATTCTTCCATTTACAAATCCCTTCATCTCTTTCATACCTAAAATCTAGCATTTCTATATGATTCATTATTGCACTCCAATGTTCATTATTGAATGTCACATCAAGTTCTGACTTTTCTGGAAATGAACCCACATTATTTCTAACAAATTCATAAAATTTATCGACTGAACATCCTGTTGTATCAAGTGATAGGGGACTGAGCCATTTATAGCCTGGATCTTCATAGGAGTTTTCTTCATTGGTAATAAATTTTATCCTGTCTATAACTGTTGGATCATCATAACAAAATATCCTCACACATAGTGCTCTTTGACAATAAGAGGCCTCCCATCCCTGAAAATAAAAAATAATTTGCAAATATAACCATGAAAAGTGCAATAAATAAAGATTCTAATATGACGTCCTTATATCGTCAAACAATATAATACTCGATAACAACACGCTTCGCACTTGCGCAATATGGCAGTACGTCATGAAAGACTTGAAGACGTCACAATGTCAACGGACGTTTTTTTATGGTTAGGAATAGATAAAACTCGATAAATAAAGCGTCTTCCTGTACAATTTTGATCAAAATATGAAAGAAATCCAATACATAGGTAATTTATGTCAAATTCACAGTTCAAATTCAGAAAATTTCCCAACTTGAAATTTCTTTCTCAGCAAAATGGCGACAAGAAAAACATTGCATAGAGGGTCTGGCAAAATGAAAGAATAAAGAATATTGTCCTATAAGAATCAAAATAATTCCCTCGGGGTATTATGTTGTACTCGTTTACAAATGGGCTGGTTCTTTATATTCATATTTTTTACCTGGCTATCGCTCAGTAAATAATAATCAAATATAAAGGCCCAGCCCGTATGTAAACGAGTACAACATCATACCCCTCATGAATTATTTCTTAATTCACAGATGATTGAAAGTCAAGACAGAAATCATCACAAGTATCACAGCGAATCCACAGGACAAGTTGAGATACTTGTGATACTTTCTGTGAGGACTTTCAAAACTGCCGTTATTCTGTTTATTGGTGATGTCGTAAGTAAAACATGCGACACTGCTATTAGCACAATGTAGCAGTAACGCAAATCATTGCATTACATAACATTATATTGCCTAATCATTTTGTGTTTCATGGTCGTTCTAAGATTAACAAAATTATCAGTATAATTCTACCTTATGAATAAATGCTGGATTTTGATTGGTCGAGAGACGTGATATTTTTTCACAAATGCAATGTTGATTACAGCTGGTATTTGCATCGTGGTATTTGCCAAAAAATTCACCGCTGTAAAGACGCTTGAATAAATCTTATTCTTTGATGCGTTTTAATGCGGTAGAATTAAACATATATATCATGTTTACTCAGATTATTTGCGAAAAATACAAGTCTCAAGACTTAAATATCTCTCGCCTCCGGCTCGAGAAATTTCTGGTCTTTCGACTTGTATTTTTCGCAAATAACCCTCGTAAACATGATATATCTGTTCTAAATCAAATGTGCAAGTTGCCAATACATATTACATGCATATATACAATGTACATACCAATTATCATATTCAATCATATATATATATATATGTGCCTTTCCTAGCTCAGGTGTCATGGGTAGTCTTTGTGCTTTTTGTTAATGTTTAACTGTATTAACATGTTTTAGCAGTTTGATAGATTCTGAGAAATGTGAGATGGAATTATAGTTGACCAAAGGTAGGTTTGATTTTCAATAGCCTGACTAAAAATTTTTATTCGTTTTACCAGTGAAGGTCTAATAAATTGTAATAGTGCATGTGTCCACCATGGTCGCATGGATCATCAGGGAGATTTAAGAACTTTTTAAACTGTCATTCATTTACCATCTATACTGTATATTGTAAATATCTGCTTACAGTTAGAACTAGTCAAAATGAGCTGTCTCATCTTCAACTTACTGCCACACACTGTTAGTTCTACAAACTTCTCACAATACATGTATCATCTACTGCTGAATGTGACGTCTGAACTTTCACTGATTATTTTATACTCTTATCATACTTATTTGGTGTGAGGTGCAACATCAAAGACTGAGTAGAGTGAACAGTAATCAGTTTGCTGTTTACCGTCACGTTATAGATATCAGAACCATTCATCTTTTATAAAAAGTTCTAACTAGTACCATTAACATGTTTCACTAAAAACTGAACAAATGTAACTAAATATTTTTAATTTTTTCTAATCAGTTTTAGTTTGCCTCTATGAAGTAGAGGGGGACTACTAGAGTACCCTCGGCATTCATGTCCGCGTCTGCGTGCACGTCCACATCCACAGCCAGATCTCTGGAAATAAAACATCTACATTAATATTTTTTGGCATGCAGATGCATCAGGTCCCATCCTTTCACCACATCAAAAATTGAGGTCACATGACCCATATTTCAAGGTTGAATCACTTCCATTCAGTTTGAGGTCCGACATTACTTCTGGTAAAACATAGCTAAGCATCATCAAACTTGGTGTGGAGATGTATTTTTGAGAGTCTGTCAGCATCCAACTTAAATTAGGTCACTTTCTGACCTACATTTCATGCAGCATTGACCTTGATTTAGTTTTTCGTCTGACTATAAGGATTGTTTTCATGATTCCAGAAATACTTGGTTGCTAGGTAAAATTCCCAAAAATATAAGTCTTAGAGTTATTTCAGGAATTGTTCCAAAGTCAAAATTTCATTTTTAAAAAAAATCTTAATATTCAGAATTATAAACATTGAGAATATCATTCCAAAAATATATGGTAACTAGGTAAAATTCCAAAAAATAAAAGGTCTTTGACACTTCCAGGAAATTTACCAATAATGGAACCATGGCTCAATTCTGAAAGCATCGTTTGCATCTAAAGATTATAGATGTTTGCTGCTCAGTTTCAAAATAACAAGCTTTTTAAAAGAATGTTATAAATAGGTAGTACTCAATTAAAGAAACTACATTTTTTGTAAATGAGCGAAAAAAATTTATGGGTCTGTGTGCTCATTTCTGAGATAAAAGGTCTTGAAAATTTGGTGGGAAAAGTAATTTCTCTTGATTTTTCATACATTTAACACTAGTTACTAATTCCTTAAGCCTTTTGATGCCTCACCCTTTTTTAGCACACACCCTGCCTTTGGGGACCTATAAAAAGCCACTGAACTGGTTTTGGAGGCGTTTCTGGACTGATTCACGTTAGGAAGGTAAAAAACTAGAGGCTCACCTGAGTGAGCCTGTATCGCTCACCTGGTTTCCTAGTGGCTTCAGGTTAGTATTTGAATTGAAAC
>JAOXYI010090321.1:0-12260 GCA_028566495.1 Lithophaga antillarum | reverse complement strand
ATTAACAAAGGATCAAACACAAACATAGAAGCAAAACACAGACACAACACTGAAAAGTATGGCTAGAATAATACGAACTCCCAGAAAAACCAGGAGTGATATCAGGTTCTCCGAAAGGGTAAGCATGTCCTGCTTCACATGTGACAACTGCCCTATTGTCCAGTGTACAAAACCTGGTAACAAGTTGGAAGTCAGGCAAGGAAAACGGATAATGACTGAGATACTAGGAACATGTCCATAATCATCTGTGATACTGACAATCCGTATAATTGGGTCAACCACCTCATTCTGACAACCATAAAATTTTGTAAGTGATGAAATTAATTTGGGCTTGACATAGCCTTGATGGAGTAGCTCTATCTAGAAAGTCGCTAGAATGGACACAAGCCCTAGAGTAGCTGATTTCATTTAATCCAATTTAAACCTAGTGAAAAACTAATTCAATTGGTCTTAAACATTTCCTTAAATCGATAAAATTACTGTAAAATGGAGACCAACAATCGTAGCACATATTTTTTCCTCTATAATCTAGAGAAACTGTTGTAGTAAACAGCTCTGTGATTATATACTAGTACACCAAATGACAGTGCAAAGAGAAATCTGTATTGTTTAAAATTCATGTACTAAGATCAACTGTTGAAACAATCCTCAGTATGAATATCAAGATGATTTTTTTACAACTTTACTACAACTTTAAGTACTATTGTTCTATATATGTAAACTATTCTGCAATGGCAGCATGTTGGATTTCCAAGCTACATCCGTCATCTAAATATCGAGACATAATACTGATTAAATCCATGAAAGGGATTTCCAACAAGAAGCTTTTTTTCATGTATTTCCCATAAGGTGCTATGTAAAAATATGTCTTTCTGATGGATTTCGAATCAGTGCCAAAAACACAAACTTGTTAACAAGCAAAATTTGATCATTCATGTATATACTGGATTAAGTTGGTCAAAGGATTTTCTGCCAGGAAGCTGTTTGTATATGTATAGGGTCGTATGTTAAATTATGTTTGGCTATGGTGGCCATCTTGGATTTTGTATCAGCACCAAAAACACAAATTTTGTCAAGAACCATCATTTGATCATTCACGCATAATCAGTATTCAATCTGTTAAACAGTTTCTCAGAAGAAGCTGTTCGTGTGTATTTCCCATAGGGTCCTAAGTCTGGTCATGATGGCCATCTTGAATTTCACATCGGTAACAAAAACACAAAGTTTGTTAAAAACCATCATTTGGTCAATAATAATTGTCTTATCATTACCATTCATATTTCATATTTTAAACAGTGAAAATTAAGCATAATAAACAGAAGTGTTTCATGCTTCAATTTACATATTCACACATTATTAACAATTATTTTCTTTATCCAAAAGTTAATGCAAAAAATCTGTCAAAATAATGTTGTATGGACATTTCATAAAATTGTCTGTTGGTTCTCTCAAAAGTTTTTCAGTTTACATCTGTATTATTTGGAAACAGGAGCATAAGCATGGTATGTATCCTCTGCAATACACGACTTTCCTGTTTCCGTTGCTACAGCTGACCTGGGGTCATTCGGCACAAAATGACGTCATGGTACAATCAGTCCTCATTATGACATCAAAATCTTCTTAAAATGATATGTTAAATTTGCAGGAAACTGTGTTAATAGTGAACAGGGATTGAACTTAAGTTTTTCTAACACTAGCCAGGTGGACCCCTAACATACATGTGATAATTCAAAAATGGTAAAGTGCATGAAGTGTGAGATTTTTCTCAATTAGCATGATTAGGGGTGAAATTCTAAAAATTGACAAAGAATCTTAAAGAATTTGAGGAATTTTAGTGGTGAGATTCAAATAAGGCAATTTTGGGACAAAAAGGGGGAGTCTCACCCTGAAAGTATGAGACGTCACATGTATGCCCTAAATTTGTGAGTGTTAATCCACACAACAAAATCAATTGCCCACTCTATCAAGTAATGTTTTTTGAGCTCCAATGTACTGGCCATATGGGCTCCTATCACCTAAATTTCAGGAGCCTACAGCAATTTTTAGGGCATTTGGCCTGTGGGCCCAATTTAATTTCAAACCTTGGGGAAGTCGTCTATTATAGAAGTAAATCAAATTTTTCACTCGCTCATATTGTCTGAGTAATTGAATGTGATGTGCACAATTTGGGCACCTCTGCATGATATGGGTACTCCGACATTATATGTAAACTACTGTTTTCATGAATATGGGACTTCTCAAGACATTTTGCGAAACAGTCCATTAATGGATATTTATACAAAATCAGACTGATGTATGGTTTTATATTTTGTCAGAGCCCATTCTATTTTTCCATACTAGCTGATATGAAATTAAAAAGAAATTAGGTCTGGCACTAAAAAGTAGGTTGGATCGGGTTACCCTAAACCAGAGACATATAATTAAAGAGATTGGCAACTCGTTAACTGTTCAGCTTGGTATTCAAAATGTCATGCAGCCACTTGTTTACTTTTCGAACTACTTTTTAACAGATATACAGATTTAACTGTAGTAACTTTTATTTTGTTTCTATCATATTTATCCATAGGTTTTGACAGTTTTTACTATAATATTTGCTAGAAATTCAATATTATGACAATAAATATGAAAAATAATTTTAAAAATATCTTCAAATTCAGCAATTTTCAACTTTAGAGGCACCCGTGGCCTTTTGATACTTCTCCTTCATTTTTAAAGATATCAGCAAAACAAATTATATATACGGAAAGCTGAATAATGTCAGAGTAGAGTATAAAAGGTTTTATTTCAATATATTTTGTAGGTTTAGTGTAATCAGCTATTAAACTTCGACAACATTTACTTTCCCTGAAATCTCTGGCCACGAGATTTCACGAGATTTCGAGAAGTAGCCCATCTCTGGTTTTATATGTCTCTGCCTAAACAGAGCTATTTTTTTCAGCCTTAGTTAGCACCTGTTTCACTTTAATGTCAATTTACAGGGGCCTGTAACAATATTTGAGTAAAAATTATGGAAAATTCGAGATTGGCCGGATTCTAGAATGTTACCTCATACATTCTAGAACCCAGCCAATCTCGATTTTCCACAATTTTGACCCCAAATATTCAGTCTGAAATAAAACCGATCAGAATTAGGAAGCGGATAAACCAGGATTATTTAAATGTGTGTGAAATGTGATAAAATTTTGCGAATTACCGTTTCAGTGGCAAAATGGTCTGGCGGCCTGGGTTCCTGTTATCGGAAGTAGACGCAGCATTGATTTCCCTTGCTATTGATCATGAACAATTTTTGAAGGCGGGAAATACAAATTTAAAGCAGTTTTTTCCATGGACTTTCTGCATTACATGCAGATCGACATATATAATGGGCAAAATGTCAAAAGTGTTATCGCTGGCTTCAAAATATAAAAATGGCGTCCGGCTGTCGTCTGTAAAATCACTCGTCCGAAAGGGTGCCCCTGAGATTTTTTTCTGCTTACAGGACAAATTGTTCACCCCAGAACGTCTAAAAATTTACAAAAATATTTTTTAGAACCCGAAAATATATACATGAAACGCAGGTTGCTGAGATATTTGCCAAAATTCGAAACAAGGGTCCTAGCTCTGTTGAAAAAAATTATTATGATTATTATTATTTTTATTTATAATTATTTTTTTTTCGTCGGCGCTGTACTTGTCCGCCAGTTTTCTTGGTAGCTACTAAATATCATTTCAATGAACCTTCATTGAAACATTCATCAGCATGTATAGATATAGATGTGCATTCTGATTTTGGTTTTTGAAAAAAAGCTGCTGTTGCCATGGAAACAGGCATTATACATTCAGCTTTAACGTCAGTTTTCTCTGCCTACCAATAGCATTTCAATGACATGCCACAGGAACATGTATAAGTATGCCTATAGTGCATTCAGATTTTGGTTTTGAAAAAAGGATGCAGTTGCAATGGAAACAGGCATTATCCAATCAGTTTTAACA
This sequence comes from Lithophaga antillarum, assembly GCA_028566495.1. Lineage (NCBI taxonomy): Eukaryota > Metazoa > Mollusca > Bivalvia > Mytilida > Mytilidae > Lithophaga > Lithophaga antillarum. Next base: position 8,288 of record JAOXYI010090321.1, on the reverse strand, counting down.
TGTGTTTTCTCAGTAACTACTCATAGAATTTTAATGAAACTTCACAGGAACATTTATAAGTGTGCCTAGATGCACATTCAGATTTTGGTTTTTAAAAAATGCTTGCCGTTGTCATAGAACCAGGCATTATGCAATCAGCTTGAACATCAGTTTTCTCGGTAATAACTGGTATAGTTTCAATGAAACTTGACAGTAACATTAATTTCTAAACATAGTTGTGCATTCATGTTTTCGTTTTTGAAAAATGGCTGCCATTGCCGTAGAAACGGGCATAGTTCAATCAGTTTTCTAATTAATTTCTTGGAGACTTTCAGTAAAATTCGAGCTGCGTCAGATGGAAATTGACATTATGCAATGATTATATTTATACTATGTTTTGTTTGATGAGGAAGTAGCACAGTCAAGTCAAGCTTTACATATTGATATACATTTCATAAAACGAGTTTCTTGCAAAAAGAGTTTCAAAATGGTTCTGCAATAACTTCGCATCTTTGTCAGTCAAACTTGTCATAATACATTATACATGTACATATATGTACATAAGGTCGATTTTTATCCTACGCGGTTCACTTAATGGAAACAGTCATCAATATATATAGACATGCATTCGGGTTAAAAAAAACGGCTAGTGTTACCATGGAAACCGGTATTTTTCAATCAACTATAAGTTTTCTGAAGAAACTACTTATCTAATTTCAATGAAACTTCACACAAAAATTCATTAATATCCCTAGAGGTGCATCACGTTTTTCGTTTGAAAATATACAGACCTATGTAACTTTCAATCAGTTTACTATATTGAATTACACCTATACATGCAGATCCCTTCAAGCCAAGTATCGGCTGATATTTCAACGAGGTTAAAGAAGGATATTATTCATGTTTTGGGCGTTTATTTTAAGTCTGTGTTCAGGTAAGGCTAAATTACTTTCAGTTAGGCTGGGTGGGGGAAATCCCTGCCGTTATTTTATTGGGGTTTCAAAAGGGGATTTTTCATGTTATTTCAGTATTACACCAAATACACTGTAGTGCTGAACATCAGTTAGAAAAACATTTATATCATATTGGGAGTTTGAATGCTTTCGTTTGGGAGACTTCTATATAATCGCCAGATTATAAGGTTTAATTACTTTTGTGATATTTTATGAATAATTAAAGGAAAGTGGATAAAAGAAATTTATGGGCAGATGGCTCTAAGACATGCTCCATCTATACCACCCGCTTTCACGAAGATAATAAATAAATTCTGAAAAATCACTAAACAGTCATTAAGAATAGATGTATGAAAGACTATTTACACTACTTCTATCATAAGAAGTTACTATGTGACGTATTCTTTAATGATCGGTGACTGATTGGTGAACAATTGATAAATGGTCCATGAATGATCGGTGACGAATACAAAATTAGAAAATTGAAAAGTATTTGACGAATGTAAATATTTTTGATGAATTGCATCCGTTGTCACCTTGACAACCATCACCAATCAATCAATAATGGATACGCATAAAATTGAAATTTCAACATGAAACGAAATTAATTAATTTTCAACATTGCAAAGTACAATTTCAATATTTTATAAAAATTAAAATTGATAATTACTAGATATTTATCATTTTTTATTTATCTCACTAAAGTTTTTGAGCCATTGAAAATTCCGATAAATCATTTATCGAAAATCGTATAAAAAATTAAATTTTCAGTGGTTCATACTTTTTGTATGTCTTTCATATGAAATTATAATTTGTAACATTAACAATAAAATGTCAGTTAATATTAAGGAATAGTTCTAATAATTATATGGTACAGTCATTGTATTTTTAACAATTAATTTAAAAATTTAGACCAAATAATGGCTTACTACAACAGTAAAAATTGGGACTATGTATTTCATTGCTTATGACAGGACAATGGTCATACAATGCACAAATATGGGACTGTAACCAATGATTGTTTACGATGGACCTATGGATCTCTAAAAGTGTAAATATGGAACGTAACCAGAACCAAGAATATGACTTATTTGATTAAATATAACAGACTGATGCCCCTATCACAGCTCAACTGTGGGACCACAACCAAGAATGTGGCTTATTTGATTGTACGTGATAGACCGATGCCCCTATTAAAACTCAAATGTGAGACCGCAAGCAAGAATGTGGTTATTTGCTTTACGTTGCAGTTAATGCCCTATTTAAGCTCAAACGAGGGACCACAAGCAAGAATGCAACTTATTTTATTGTAAGTGGCAAGCCGGTGCCCCTTATCAAAGTTCAAGTATATGACCCCAACCAAGAATGCGGCTTTGTTGATTTGTCGATGCCCCTGTTATAGCTCAAATGTGGAACCGCAAACAAGAATGTGACTTATTTGATTGTAAATGGTAGGCTGATGCCCTTATCAAAGCCCAAATGTTAGACCACAACCAAGAATGTGACATATTTTATCTCACATGACAGGGTGATGCCACTATCAAAGCTGAAATATGAGAATGCAAACAAGAATGTCATTATCAAAGCTCAAATGTGGGACCGCAACCAATAGTTTGGCTTATTTGATTTGATATGACAGGTCGATGCCTCTATTAAAGCTCAAATGTTGGATCGCAACCAAGAATGCGACTAATTTTAATGTAAGTGGCAGGCCGATGCACCTATTAAACGTCAAGTATGGGAAACGCAACCAAGAATATCACTTATTTGATTGTACGTGACAGGTCGATATCCCTAATCAAAGCTACAATGTGGGACTGCAAGCAAAAATGGGACTTATTTCATTGTATAGGACAGCCTGATGCCCTTATCAAGCTCAAATATGGGACTGCAGCCAAGAATGCAGCATTTTATTTTAGATGATAAACCGATGCCGCTATCAAAGTTCAAACGTTGGACCGCAACCACGAATATGGCTTTCTTTTATTGTACGTGACATGCCGATGGCCATATTATAGCTCAAACTTATTGATTGTACGTGACCGACTGGTGTACCTATCAAAGCTCTAATGCAGGACTGCAACCAAGAATGTGACTTATTTGATTATACCTGACATACCAATGTCCATATCAATCCTCAGCATGGATCTTATTTGATTGTTATGGCAGACGAAGGTTATTAAAGGCACAAATATGGGAACGTAATCAAGATCTGAACTTATTTGACAGTTAACGACAGATTGATGGCCCTGTTAAAGGAAAAAAAAACATGATAAGGATCAGATCAGTTTGCGTATCAGGACAAATATGCTACCGTAACCAAGAATCGGATTTAATTTTATTTTTTTATCTTTTCAAATATTTATACTTATTTATTTTTATTGATTTATATTCCGCTCATACTTGCATTTGTAAATTATTTCAAAGTAAAAAAAAATAAATCCGAGAAACGGCGAGGGAATTAAAATAAAAATCAGCCAACCAATACCGTCGTGTACTACGTATACATCCTAATTGTAACTGAATTTCTTGTTTAAAAAAAAAAAATAAAGATACCACTTTTAAAATAATATTTAAGAAATGTTTTTGGAATTTTAGTTATTTTACAATATAACACATTCTTTATTTGAAATGAAACGCAACTGCGATCTACTAATTTAGATGCAAATAAATGGCTCGAAGTAGTACGATCAACCAATCAAATACGAATCGGAGCGATCCATCACCGCCAGAAAGGTAATTCAAGTTTTCTATCCGTCTGTTATTGACTTATCTGACGGATAGCCGACGTGAAACTGAATGGTCGGTGAAAGATCGATGAGTAACAGATGACGGCTGACTGATTGCTAATTTAGTTGCGCCTAATGGTACAAGTACTGTAAAATGACAAATAGTTTCCTTGAAGACTTTCAAGCAAGTGTTATATATCTTACTACCGCTGAATCGTTGCCAATGCTGGTAAAATTAGACCTTGAGGACATTATCAGCCTATTTTTGGTGCTAAAATGAATGCTTTGTGAAAATTTTCAGTCAACAATTTTTTTTAAAATTATATTAAAACTAAGGTTTATCTCGCTCATGCAAAGACATCCTTAACTGGTCTTTGGTGGTATTTCGGGGGTAATTTGGGTCATGCTGTTGTCTTCAACATTTGATATTCTTTGGATTACCAAGTTTGGGCGTAGAGAACCACTGATGAAACATAAGTTGTTGAAATGCACATGTGCTGCCTCAAATTAACATTGATATCTTTTGATGATATATTACAAATATATTTGATTCTTTATATTACAAATACAAATAGACATGTTAGAGTTCAGAAAATTTCAGTTTATATGTATATTTATCTGCTTTATTTGCTTGTAAGTTCAATACGGATTTTGTACACTTGTAAGAAAATTTAAAAAAAAACATAATAATATGAAACTTCATTAAGTCTTAATATTTACATATTTCTTCGTTCTGACGTCGTTAAGAATGAAACAGCCACTTGTATATCTATAAAAGGCATGCATTCGCCTTCTAAATTATACACATCGTAGTTATATTCCCTATTAGTTTAAAATAATATTATATAATAATACACATTTCTGGAATTGAAATATGTCGGAAAATATATTTAATATAAAATAATCTTTAATTTTTATTTTAGTTGTATTGGTTTTGCCTTAGCCAAGTGCTGGATGATTTACTGCAAGTGTATCATTTAAAAGAAACCAACATCCAGATGTACGTCTGAATTTTAATATTGATTGCTTGTATTGTTGGGGACTCAATACGGTAAAGAAATAAGTTCGATACCGGGTTTGAATGATGAAATTAAAAATTTATTTTGATTTTCAATTGAATATTCTATTCATTAAAATAAGTCACATTGCTATCGTTCATTTTCTGCTTGTCATATTCATGACCGATTATACTAAAATGGTCAATCATTTTGATTGAGGATTAAGATGTGTAGCATGTATAATGTTTGTCGCTTATATTCGGAAATGCAGGGAAAATTCAATATTTTCTTTGTTAAATGGCGTACTCGATGATCAGTATATGGCCTAGGATTGTGTACTTTTTTGCAATTACTTTCACCGTTCAGTACAACATATGGAAATAAATAATTTTGTCCACGTGAAACTTATTTTACTCTTTATATCCATATCTGTCTATCTAGGATTGATGATTATTGTTCGCAATGAAAATTCAAACGTTAGTCCTGTGATACTAAACGCTGTACGTAAACCAGATCTCTCGGACCAAGAAAAACGTAACTTAAAAATGATTCATGAATTATCCCCCATCGTTCTACCTAAATATAAACTGATATTTTTTCATAACCCGAAAGCGGCATGCTCATATTGGAAAAGATTGTTTCAATATATACAAGACATACACGTCAAAGCACTACATAGTCCTAGTAGAAATGGTCTAACATATCTCAAGGATTTCGACAATTATGATGTTGTACAGATGATGTATAATGATTCATGGATAAAAGCGGCATTTGTGAGAGAACCAAGAGAAAGAATATTGTCTGCTTACTTAGACAAAGCTGTAAATAATAAGTTCTTCACAAGACTATGTCATAGCCATGTACAATCGTATGCTGCATTTCTAGAAGTAATAAAAGTATGTAAGGATCCTCACTGGACATCACAAGTTCGTTTACGACCACATTTCTACAAAACAATGATGGTTGGTAAAATGGAAAATATATCATTATATACTCAGGTATTATTGAAAAAAATCGGAGCATGGAATGTCGATGTTAAGAAATGGTAAAATGCTAAAGAGAAAATGATACAATATTATGACAGAAAACTTGAGAATGAAATATTCAAGAGATACAAAATTGATTACGAGGTGTTTGGGTTTGATAGAAATTATTTATCGACGTAAAAAAAACAGTCTCGGAGTAAATCTAATGTAATAATCATTCTGAATATTTATTGCTTAACTGTAAAAATGATTCTACAGTGGATTTAATCTTCCAATCTTTGATACATCTTTGGTGTGATACACAAAAATTTCCATGGCAACGACATCTTATCCTTAGCAACAACTGGAAAACTCAAAATTTGCAAGTTTTTGAAACAGCTCCGTACATTGTTGTCATCTTCGTGCTGAAAATGTAAATATTTTCCTTGTAAAATTTTGACATGTAGTGCAAAGAATAAAAATAAAAATGATGAAAATAAACTTACAAATTGTATTATAACTCCTTTAGGTTAGTAATAAAAATGCATAAATTGGTCCATTTTGACCATTAAAATAAAACACAACGTATATACGCCAAATACTTTGGACGACTTCTTTATACACATAATTGAAGATTTTTTTGAAGATGAAATAAACTTGTTCAACCATGTTACTTGTTACTCGCATATCTAGATCAGAAGATATGTTGGGTCAAAGAAGTGACAAAAATGACATTTTCGAGAAATTCGTCAGAATTTTGCCAAAATGCATACATTTACATTTTTGAAGGACAATATTTTCCTTTAGGGCACTGTGAAAAGGTTAAGAAAGTTCAAGCCTCTTTTTTGTAATTTGAACAGGCAAGCTATTGTTTTGAGATATTATGCCTAAACGTTATTGGCCTTTTAAGCGTTTCTCCAAAAAGGTTCATTCCTGGAAAATGGCCAGAATGCATAAATTTGCATTTTAGAAGGCTAATATTTTACTTTTGGACACTGCGAGAAGGCTCAGAAAGTCCAAACCTCTTTATTGGGGTTGAAATAATTGATGTTTGTAATTTCACTTGAACAGGTAAATTATTATTTTAAAATATTTTGCCTGAAATTTTGCCTTTTAAGCGTTTCTGCAAAAGTGTTCATTCTTCGAAAATGACTAACTTCGGCCTATTTTTGCATAAAACTGTCAGTGAAATTCAGATTTTAATGGGTAACTTAATGAACTTACTTTTTATGGGAATGTTAGTGTATTAGTGTGATATGTCTGTTAAATTTTTAAAAAGCGGATATCTCTTTTTAGAAGTATGAATGCTGTTACTATGGCAACCATTGTTTGTAATTCTTGAGAAGTTGATAAGAATTTTGCCAAAATGCATAAATTTGCATTTTTGAAGGCTAATAGTTTACTTTGGGACACTGTGAGTAGGATAAGAAAGCAAAATCCTCTTGATTAAGGTTGAAATAATTGAAATTTGTAATCTGAAGAGGTAAACTACTTTTTGAGATATTATGCCTAAAATGTTGACTTTTAAGTGTTTCTGTAAAGTGTTTATGTATTGGAAAATGACCCATTTTTTGCATGAAAATACCTGTAAAAATCGTATTTGAATGGATATCTTAATGAAACTAGGTCTTTATTGGAATGTTAGTTTGTTATGTTTATTTAACTAATAAAAAGTTGATATCTGTTTTTAAAACTATTGAATGCTGTTACGATGGCAACAGTTGTTTACAATTTTCAGAAATCAATCAGAATTTTGTCAAAATGCATAAATTTGCATTTTTTAAAGGCCAGTACTTTACTTTTCGACACCAGTGAGAAGGCTAAGAAAGTAAAACCCCCTTAACTGAGTTTGAAATTATAATTGAATTTGGTAATTTCATTTTAAGAGGTAAACTACTTTTGGCCACATATAGCAAAAATTATGTTACTATGGCGACCATATTTTTCGATAATATACAGAACAGACTAAAAATTCCCCAAAAGGGGATGAAGATGCAATTTAAAATAACAAATTTTCGGATACTTTCATGCAGAAATAGCTTAAACTTATTCATTTTTCAGTAATAAACACCTATGCAGAAACTCTTGAAAAGCAAATTTTTAAGCATTATGTATAGATAAATAGGTTACCTCTTGAAGTAAAATTAGCAAATTCAATTATCTAAACTCAGTTAAGAGGGTTTTACTTTCTTAGTCTTTTCACCATGACCAAAAGTAAAATATTTGCCCTCAAAAATATAAATTTATGTATTTTGGGAAAATTCTTATCGATTTCTCAAAAATTACAAACAACTATTGCCATGGTAACAACATTCCATAGTTTTAAAAAGAGATATCCACTTTTTGTTAGTTTAACAAACATAACACAAACCGTTCAAATACGGATGGAAACAGTCACAAGGCAACATTTCAGACATAATATCTCAAAAAGTAGTTTACCTCTTCAGGTGAAATTACAAATTTCGATTATTTCAACCTCAATCAAGAAAATTCTGCTTTCTTAACCTACTCAAGGTGTGTACAAAAGTAAACTATTAGCTTTCAAAAATGGAAATTTATGCATTTATGCATTTTGGCATTTCCATAGTAGCAGCATTCATACTTCTAAAACGAGATATCCACTTTTCAAAAATGTAACAAACATTCCTTGTCTTTCAAAAGAAA
>JAOXYI010090212.1:0-12260 GCA_028566495.1 Lithophaga antillarum | reverse complement strand
GTGAGAGCGATATGTAATTAAGCATGTTCCTCTAGGATGGTTAAGCTAATGATAGCGCGATAACAATTTTGTTACATGTAGAAATTTAATAAAAGAAGCATGCGTCTTCATTCGACGACTCATATTTTTACAAATGACACATATTTGTTATTTTTCTACTTTTATTGAGGTTTATACACAATACAAGTGTCTTCTGGAAAAATTCCAGATCGCAGCATATATTCCCTGTTCCTATGTGTCGACAAATCCACCATGAGATAAGAATACATTTCCTTGGTAACTTTTGTGAAACTATCTAGGAAAAAACGGGTCTGTCCTGGCAGTATTTGAGATGCAAACGTTAGGATTTGCCTCATGTTAGGATTACGAAATAAAACAAAATTTGCCGAATTGAGGGCAATAGTTTTTGCAAATTTGCCCTGAGTGTACAGGTTCTGACTTAAGTACGCCACTGAAATTCCTTTATGATGGCTCGATATTGTGAAAAGGTGTAAAATCTCTTCGGATTGAACTATTTTAGACATCAGGTCGTCTAGGATGACTAAGCAATGTTTTGTATCATCAGCTAGTTCTTCTAAACATTGTTTACTCGGCACCCCTTCGTAAAATGTCAAATTTGGTATGTTTTGCATTTCATCGAACATTTTTTGATGTTCAGAATAGGCATACAATATCTTCTCCGGAGGAAGGGTAAACATGGAACCTGCATTTTCCACCAATTTCTTGGTGAACATACTTTTTCCCACATTGAGTGGGGCCCACTATACAGAGAGTAGTAGGCGAGAAAAACGGCAGGAGTGTTTTTTTCGTCATTACACATGGAGGTATGTGTTCAAAATGAAAACAACATTCTCTGAATTATCATTTTATTTGATAAAAAAAACTTTCACAACATTTCTGAAAAATACATATAAATAAATCTATCGGTTTGCTTAAAGTTATTGATATGAAAACTTCTATAGATATCTCGGATCGAAAAATGTAAACACAGTCTCATCACTGCAAAATACACAACATAAAGTCCACATACATCCGACTGGAACGATTGTATACGCCTTTGCATAGAATTATGTTTCTGACCGTTTCTTTCTAAGAAATCATGCAGATCATTGCCGTAGTATTTTACTGGTCTTCCAAGGCTGTCAAAATAGTCGAGCTGTCCATAATCATATAAATTCACACACACCCAGTGCTTTCCAGGATTGGGTAAAGGATCTGTATTTATGATATATAACTGAGGATAAATGGAAGGTGTGCGTTCTGGCAAGACATTGATTGCTGTGATGTCAATAAATATGTTTCTCAAACATTTGTATCGGTTCAACAGTCCTTTTAACTGCTCTGTATTCATGGTTCTATGATCCTTACTTCTCTGGACTCGTCTACAGTTAAAATGGCTTGTGATTGATAGTAACACAGACAATTTATAGTCTCAGTTGTGGCGGTACTGAATCTAATTTCCAATCTAGCATTTCCATGTTTCACTAAATTGATAAAGTCTTCTTGAAAGTCTAAACTAGGGTCCAAAGAAAAAGCCAGCAGGCTATATCCTGCTCCAAAATCGCTATAAGATATATTTAGTCCTGCTTCTTTATTCCACTTTTCACTTATTTTGAAAATCTGACATACGGTGTACTGTAATTTCTGTTGACTCCAAAATCTAGCTTGAGTGGTGTTCCGTATATTTCTACTCCATTAACTTTCAATGACACCTCCTTCATGTTGAAGTGTTGAAAATTAAATGGATTTTTAGTGTAATCTCCGTTAACGCCTGTCTGCGATAGAAGACCAATCACTAATTTAGATGGTATAGCTTTTGGAAACATTCCATCCCAGTAAAATTCGGTATGACGTTTTGAATGACATTGCTTCTGTTAATGACATACTTTGCTGGAGTTTCACGTATTTGATTCCTGTGATTCAAGATGACACCAGGGTCTAATTTTACTCTGGCTGTTTTAAAGTACACGTCAAGGATTTTAACTTTGTATTTAGGTGTTGTCTCCCCAGACATCAATAGGAATGGACTACTCGACCTGAACAGTTTCTTGTAAATGTCCACACCGTTAATCAACAATTTTCCTTCCAAGTTCAGGGCGTCTTCTAGCAAATTTCCTTCCAATTCAAAAGTTCTAGATTCTTTTGTAAATTCATATCTGTTGACAAATCCAGCATTCAGCGTGACGGAGTCCATTGGATCATCGTCTTTCATAAACAATTGACTTTGAAGTTGCGATTCCTGTTCATCTTTGCCCGATGATAGAACGACTTTCAAATATGCCTTCCATGGATAATTGTTTGAGTTCACCGAGACTAGTTTGTTGTTCAAGTATATATCGATATGTGAGAACATGCTTTGCAAGGGTAAATTGATGATACCTGTTTTTTCTTTTGGAGCAAGGGAAGAGCCATCTTCTTTTAATATTTGAAGTTTGACATATAATCGACTCTTTCTTAAATCTATGTAATCACTACCTGCACCTGATACTACGATTTCAATGGGAGTACTGTCGTTCAACAAGTTAGAAATAGGTCTTTCTTCTGTGTAGTTAATTTTATCGATAGCAACCTGATTGGGAGGAGAGGCGAAAATTGACAGTTCCATAGGCTGACCGACTTCCTTATTCTCATCACTTAAAAACGACATTGTTATTTCTTTTTGTTTTTTACCAATGGAAGATCCCAAACGCTATCATAAAAATGTAGTTTCCTTTTGGGAGGTTTTGATTTCCCTTTTCCTTTTGACTTTCTTGATGTTGATATCTTGTGGTTTTTTTTCGAACTGAACTTTTTCCTCTGTGTCTTTTTATTTAATTTTGTTGAAGATCGTGATGATGTTCTCTTCTTGCCAGCTTTTTTATATTGAGCTGTTTACCTTGTTTCTTTCTTTTTATACTCTTTTTTATTAATTTCACACGAGGCTTTCCTAATTTCGTTTCTTCTTTCATTTGCGATTCTGCCCTTTTCTCTGTAGCCGCAATAGGCGAAACCAAGGGGGTTTTAACCACAGGAGTAGAATCTGAGGTTGTGTTTTGATTGACTGGAATCATGTATGACCCTCTGTATCTTCCGTACATGCCTCTACCTGTCTGATTTTTTGTTTTTTTCCTATATCTGTATGCATTAAATTTATTCTCCGACATATTTTTATAGAAACCTTGCCAAATAGATGGATTTGAAACATAGGACTGACCATACATTTTGTTTACGATAGAAACGGGAACTTCTTAAAATGAAGTGTAACCGTCACTTTTTTTTAAAAATGATGCATCAGCACCGTTTTCGTCTTTAATATAGATACGGATTTGTTGAACATCTCTCAGTTTCAGCGGTACGTAATATGGATGGACATATATTACATTTTTTCCATTTACGTCCTCAAAAAAAACTCTTCTTAATAAGGACTGTTCTGATATTCCCACGAAACTATCTTGACATATATCCGAACACACGAACAATGCGGTGTCTTTTGAATCTTCCTTGGAATTTCCGTTAAAGCTACTTCCCAATAACCATCAAACTGTAATGCCCTATTTAATTTAATTCTAAAGTCGTGCGGGGTATTGCTAGGGAAGAAACTCTTTCCGTCCTCGGAAGATAGTACCATTCTCAAGCTCATCTCGGCTTCAAATGTGTGAAATATAATATCACATCGGTGTTATATATCCTTTACATCTGTCTCTGGAACCCACGAGTTGAATTTGGCTGGCCAACCCAACCATTTCACCAAAACATGTTTTGTACCATCTAATTTCTTTCGTTTGGTTATTTTTTCGATCTTGTAGGTATCGGTTTCAGATTTGTCGATTTTCTGCAATTCGTACCTGTAGAAGGAACCCTTGATATCGTCTCCGTCTATGTCTGAGATCATGTAAAGATCTTGGTTACCCCTTTTGAATCTCTTCACGATTTTGAAATATTCCATAGTCCATTTCTCTTGATAACCTTTTTCGAATGTTCTTTTTAAATGTGATACTCTGACGAAATCGCCTATCTTGAATTTGTAAAATTGTTTCTTCTTCTTTTTTGGAGTTCCTTTAAGTTTCATAGGTGTAGTAGGTTTTCGTTTCAATTTTTTGATTCGCACGAGATATTGCACATATCTCATTTCGTCTTCATTAGTTTTGTTAATGGATGATGGCGTATATCCCCCCAAAGATTCATGGGGGGTGTGGTTATAGCTACTAACGATTTTTTGCAATACGTCTATATATCTATATGTTTGTTTTTCCATGAAATAAGAATAAATTTTCCCTTTCAGGGTACGTATTACGCGTTCAGCGTAAGAACTTTTTACAGTTGAGTTATGTGCGTAGAAAATGTTTATATGCTGTTTTGCTAAGAATTTTTTTACTTCTAATTTGAATTCTCCCCCTTGATCCGCACGTATAACAAGCGGTCTCCTGTTTTTATGGTCTTTTAGAACATCTTTAATGGCGTTAGCAACTGAGGAGCTTTTTTTATTTTTTAAAGGTTTGACCATTAAAAATCTCGAAAAAATATCTATGAGTATCAGTAAGAATTTAACGTTGTCGTTGTATTGAGCTACGTTTTCCATGGAGGCTAAATCTACGTCCCATTGATCATCGAGACCACTGACAATAACTCTGTTTCTAGGAAAGCTTCGTCGCACTGGTTTCTGCACAGTATAGGACTCTTTATTTGATAAAATTTTCTTAATTGTTCCTAAACCAATGTTGTATTTTCCTTCCTTACGAATAACTTTATATAACTTTTCAGGCCCTGCAAAGGCTGCAGGGTGTGCAGGGTCGGTCCATATTTTAAGAACATAATTACGTTTCTCCTGATACGTCATCTCAGTATTTTGTTTTAACTCAAGCTTTTTTTCTTTTTTTTTCACACAAATATAGTTTGTATGGTAACGGGTGGAGTAATGAATGATCAAATGACTAACTGTTGGTTTTTCACGAGATTTTATTTTTTTCTGTTGCTATATTATAAGGAAAACAACACAACAAATAGAATACATCATTTTATTGTCTAGCTATTGATAACAATTAAAAGTTAGATACATGAACAATGACCTGTATTATTATCACTTGTCCTCTGTTAGTAAAGGTTGTGTATTGTCAGTCATCTTCTGGGCAGGGTAAAAATTCTTTCCATTCTTCTTCTTCTTCGAAAGGGTAACATTCTTTACATGATAATGCTTCAAGATCATTGGGATGTGAATCATAACAAGCAGCCGTTGTATTCAGTTCAGGCACGAACTCTCTCATTACTTGTATTGTGTCACACAAACGGCTCCATTTGTGTCTGTTGAGGGCTACTCCTTTTCGTGTTGGTACTGGTTTATCCGAATCCAATGGGTTCCAAAAGTGTCGTGGACACCTCCTCCTATATGTACTGTGTATGTTTGAATCTCTTCGCCTTATAGTGATTTCATAAACACGCTGTTTATGTCATCCTTTTTTCTCTCCAGTAATAACCATCTAGATAAATTAAATGTTACCCCTTTCTTTGTAGGAATTTTTTTCTGTCCTGTTTCGTCATAGTGTCTGATGTGTTTTAGCATTTTTTATTGAATTCTTTAGCAACAACATATACATCACCAAGGAGATTAATGAAACATCTTCCATCGTAAGATGTTGTTATGTCATCATACTTCCCAAAGGATGTGTATTCTCCGTTTTGCTGAGTTCTCCCTGTCTGTGACGACTTTTGATCTTCCATTGCTGCTCTTTGATTAGGGTGTTTACCACAGACGTTAACAAATCTATGATCCTTTTGATAATGAAGAAATCCTGTGAAAAATATTCGTAGTAACAACCACAGTTATAACGTGTTACTTCTCTGTCGAAACCCATTTATAAAGATAGATGATGTTAAAGGTTAATTTATACCCGTCAATTGTTACGGTTGGTCGAATAGGTATGAAGGTACCCATATCTTTAATAGATACTTATCATAAAATCACAGAATATTGTAAGTTGATTGGGGAGGGTCTCCCGTTTTCTATACTGGTGTAAATAATCGTCCATCTTCAGGTATGTCAATTTTTTGAAGAGTTTGGATATATATCGACCACATTCTTTGTGCATACGTTGGGTTTTGACGACACAGTTTCCTTGTGAAAAGATACAATGTTAATAATCTTCCTGGATTGATTATACCATCATTGAATAAAGTTGAAACAACACGTTCATAAATTTGGAGAGTGATATCATCCATTTTAATGTAAAATTTATGTTAAGACCCCAATTTGGTTCTAACCAAATTTAAGAGTGTCGCTCCTTTTATATTTTTTTTCAGAAGGGTATCGGGTGTCAAAAAATATAGATACTATAGTGTTTAGATTTTATGAATCTTTTATAGTAAAGACCCCCCGTATTTGTTGATTTTTCGCTTCGTCAAATGTTTCGTTAATATACGGTATTATCTGCTGAATATATCTCCATTGATGTGTATTTATTTGCATCTCTTTAACTGTTTCTTTTCCATTGATAAATTGAATAATATCAATGCTGATTTCGTCCTGATAGAGACATATTGTAACATTATAGGTATCCGGTATTTCGATTTGTTTGATAAAATCGCACAAACTATGGTTGTTTTGGTACATCTGTTCATAATGATGTAATTTGATACAGTCAGGTTTTACATATGGTCCCTTCTTATAATAAATTTCTGTAATAGCTAAGGTAACTGCAATCATCACAAGCATAGTGAACGTTCCTGTCCATTTTAGAATTCTACGTTGTGTAGTAAAGCGGTCATATAATGAATTTGTGTTTAATGAAGGTAAGGATGATCCCTCAAATTCTATATCTATGTCGTCGATGAATCCATCTGAGTTATTCTTTTGTAAAGACATCTTTACCGTATGGTTTTTAAACGTGAAATAACAATCTGATGATAAATATCTTGCTTTTGTACGGTATTATGATTGTATATTGTGTGTTTAAGTTGATTTAAATCAAAGGTGAATAGTTAATAGTTTTAAATACTTTAAATCAAAGATTTAAAGTGTGATATTGCAATATATCAATGGTATCCCTAATGGATAGATAGGATAGGATACAATATACTATGGGATGTCTTGAGATACCACGTGTAGAAGGGATAAGATATCTTCAGATAAATGTAGGGTATCCTGTAGCTAAGGGGATACCTTATTGGGGAGGGGGAAGCTTTATCTGTTCTATAAATAGAATAGGATACCCTGTTCTATAAATAGAATAGACAGGGATGCCTTATATGGCAGTCAAAATTTTCCGCCCAATGGTCTGTCCCATTCCCCGTTGAATTATTGAGTATTGATTAATTTGTTCTCGTCCTGAATATAGCTGAAATATTGCTCGCTGGACGTTAAACAACAATCAATCAATCAATCAATCAATCAATCCATTTCAACGTACAATGTGCCGTGAACGTCAGTGTCACTTTAGTAACTGATGTCATTGTATATGACCTGTATATAGATTAAAGTACGATTTTGTCTTTAAGACTGATCAATTTAATTTTCAATTATGTTCCATAAATTATCTTTTTAATAGAAAAATATTCTAAAATCAACAACTTAAAATTTCCGAATAAAAGTGCCTTAATTCTGCTGCCATTTAAGGTAATTTTTATTAAAACGCTTAAGTTCGGACATGTTTAAAGAATGTTATGTCTTGTCTTCATCCACTTTCGTCGACGACGAGTTAAAGCGGGTGCTAAACAGAGGTCTTTTTGAAAATTAAGCTATTTCTGTATTATATTTAGAATCCAGCATCCAGGATATGAGCATACTTTGGACATACAAGTTATTTCAAACTAGAAAATATTCCAAAAGGCGTATATGAATTGTTCCTTCTATAATGTTGTTGGAGAGTTTTAATGAATATCTTTTATGAGTGTCTGGGGAAATACCCTGGAATTGCAATTGCGTACTAAATCTTGAATAATCTGGAGAATGATTGCATAAATTATTTGAACCGGTTTGATGATCATAGATGCTTGAAATCTGTTTCAAACAAATATTTTGTATCTTTGTTTTTTCATTATTATCTAATTCGGACCATAAAGGCGTATAAATAAAATATCCGAAGTTTGAGTATTGACTGTCTGAAACAAAGTACCAGTTGTCCGAAATTGAAAGCCAAAACTATAATTTTAAAATTCCTTGGATATAACAAATCTGGGTCACACTGACGTCCGTAATCGGTGCAGAAAGTGTCGCTGTAATAAAGCTTTCGTCTGACAGATATCAGTTTGAAAGAAGGCGCGGCTAATTAGTGGAATAAACATATTTTTGATTACCTGTCCGAAATTTGGGTAACTTCCCCTAGAAAAATAACTAAAAGAAGGTGATCTTTCGATCCTGACAGGAAGATACCCCCGCCTCCAAGCATCTTTTAATTTTTTTTGGGCAACAATAGCTATCTTGAATTAATTGGTTATATCCAAACAAAAGTCGTACTGCACATCTAGACATCTCTAGGAATATGTCTCCGACGTTTTATACAGATTAGTTTAGTGCATTTACAAGAAATCAGTATCTTGGTATTTTTTAAAATTCTTTTGGTTTCCATGGCAACAGCAGCCATTTTGGAAAATTCAAGCTAAAACTCTGACAGGTAGCCTCCCAAGAACTATTCTACCCCAAAGATTGATGTAGTGAAATCAGTGTATCTGTATTTCACTCTGATCTTCTGGTTACCATGGAAACAGCAATCATTTGGAAAACTTCCAACCCCTTTATACATCTCTAGACATTGCACATGACAGTCTTGTGAAGTTTCTTGACATTTGGAATATTCCTAAGAAGTTTCATAATAACCAGTCAATAGTTGTCGTGAAATCAGCATATTTGTGTTATTTTAACTCCATTTCCTTGTTACCATAGTAACAGCAGCCATTTTGACAACTTCAAAAATTCAATACTTTTCTAAACACCCTTAATAACATTCTTGTCAAGTTTTGTATAGTTTGGAGAAGAAAACTCAAAATTTTCAAAACATTGCAATTTCAATTCTTTTTGTTTCCGTGTCAACAACAGCCATCTTGAACTGGTCGAATGGAAACAAAAGCCTTCATAAACATCTAGGCATCCTTAGAAGTATTATTCTGAAGTTTCAGGAAGATTGGTTCAGCATTTTTTTATTTCTAGTTTCCAGGGCAACAGCAATCAGTTTGAAAAATTCAAACTAAAATTCTGAAAGAGAACTACCCAGTATCTATTCTGTTAAAGTTTGATTGCCATTGATCAAGTGGTTTTAAAGGAAAAGATCAAAATGTGTCGGACGGACAAAAAAGTGTGACGGATGGACGGACAAAAGGATTCCTATACACCCCTGCCTTACAAGGCGTGAGTTTAAAATAATCAGCTCCAAATATCCATTTCAGGTCATGGATTTGAAAATGATTACCAAGCACGACTCCTCTGGGCAAGTGTAATGCATGCCAGGCGAAGTGAACAATATAAATTTGTTTCTGAAATTCATGGGTTTTGTTTGTTTGTTTTTTGTCTTTTTTACAGTGATCCTCCTCTTGAAAGGCCTCCCGATCTGCACAGAAAAAGTGGTCCTTCAAAGGAGGTGGATCACGAGAAGTTTATTAACTTTATTATTGCAAACTTATTGCAATGCTATTTGGTCTTCCAAGAGAGGATGACCTCTCAAGAGAGTGGCCTTTCAATATGTGGACTACTGTGGTGGATAAAACGAAGAATGCATGGGAAAACCTGTACCATTGGGAGATAATTGTTGCAAAATCTACATTTACAAAAAATTCCTTATTTTTCAGAAATCTAATGCTTCATTACTTAAGTTACCTACGGTTTAGGAAAATCATTGTTTTTCATGTATTATTTAGCTGTATACATGAAAAGTGAAGGAATTTTTTCCAACCATGTATTACTGTTATTAACAGACAGTTTCTGTGTTAAACATAGGGCCTGATTATCTGAAATACTAGTAGTTAAATATTCAATAATAACCTGTTCCATGGATTTTATTTTTTAACCATTCCAAGAAAGAAATTAAAACCACCTCAAACTGACATTAAAAGTGATATTTTAATTGACGGCATATAAAAGTCATGAATTTCAGATGTGCAGAACAAGTAGATTTATAAGCAGTTTCAGGGTATAGGTCTTCAGCTGCATAAAGAACACAATAAAACCTTTTTATACTGCCCTTATTTCCTGTACCATACCACTATATGCCAGTTTCAAAGTTGATTTTTTAATGTTTTTTTTAACAAATTTATTATAATGGTCCTTAGAATGATCACAAACCCACTTGTATCAAAATTCTACTGGACAAATGGTGACAGTAAAGTATTTTACCGTATTCTAGATCTTTAAACATCTTTCTGGTCAGTCCATCTTACACAATCAAACGCTGAAATCAAAATTAATTTAAAATATTTCTCTATCTTCTCATACATAAGATCACAATTTTACGAGTAATTTACTGCATCTCTCAATAATCAGTCAGTATATTTTCCATAGTATGGTCCTTATTAGTAGAAGAAGCATCTTGTAACCTCACTTCCTTAAACACACCAAATATAACTGACAAGTAGTTATCTGCTTTTTTAGCTCAACTGTCCCAAAGGGTCATGTGAGCTATTACCATCACTTGGCGTCCGTTGTCTGCGTTATCTTTTCACATTTCAATCTTCTCCTCTGAAACCACTGGGCCCATTGGAACCAAACTTTGCAGGGACGGTCTTTGGGAGATCCCCTTTCAGAATTGTATCCGGCAGTACCGCCCTCCATCCAAGATGGCCGCCATGGGCTCTGATTGGTAGAAAATGGGTAAAGTTTAAAAAATCTTCTTCTTCAGAACCATGGAGCCAAATGGAACCGAACTTGGTACATATAGTCCTTTCAATTATATCCAACAAGTCGGTCTGTAGTCCGAAGTGGCCATCACAGCAGGACATAGTTCAATATTGGACCCTATGGGAAAATACATAAAAATCTTTTCCTCTGAAACCATAAAGCCAATTTAACCCAAATGTGACATTGATGGTCCTTGGGTAGTCCACATTCTAAATTGTGTTTAATGACCCCGACCTCCATCCAAGATGGCCACCACCACGGGACATAGTTTAACATAGAACCCTATGGAAACTAGAAATTGTGTCTGCAAGTCATGTGTGCCCGACCTACTGTTCAGCATCACGAAAGAGGTATCCACTAATAAAGTTCATTGCTATGTAATGTTTAATACCCAAGAAATAGACTTAAATGCAAATTTTAATCACAGTCATTCAAGCATAAAATGTAGGTCATGATGACCCAATGTTGTAAAACAGACTTCTATCAAACACGTATCCACTAATGACATTTCTTTGATATATTATGTTTAGTACTTAAGAAATGGACTTCAGTGCAAAACTTAACCAGAGTCGCTCAAGTATGAAATGTAGGCCATGGTGACCTAATTGTTGTAGGACTGCTCAGCACTACTAGTATCTCAGATGTATCCACTGATAAAGTTTCACTGCTGTATTATGTTTAGTACTCGAGATATGGACCTAAACACAAAACTTAACCAGTCACTCGTGCATAAAATGTAGCTCGTTGTGACCCAATTGTTTACGACTGTACAGTACTATCCAAGATGTAGCCACTAATGAAGTTTCATTGATATATTGTGTTTAGTACTTATGAAATGAACTTAAATGCAAAACTTAACCAGGGTCACTCAAGTGTAAAATGTAGGTCATGATGACCCAATTGTTGTAAGACTGTGCAACACTATCTAAGAAGTGGCCACTGATGAGGTTTCATTGCTACATTATGTTTAGTACTCAAAGCATGGACCTAAACACAAAACTTAACCAGAGTCACTCATGCGTTAAATGTAGGTCATGGTGACCCAATTTTGTACGATTGTTCAGTTCTACCCAAGATGTATCCACTGATAAAGTTTCTTTGATACGCTATGTTTAGTTCCAAAGAAATGGACCTAAACACAAAACTTAACTGGATGGACAGACGAATGTACATACAGACAGACAAGGGTAACACTATATGCCCCATCCACATTAATAATATTCCTAAGGATTCCTAGATGTGCATTAAGGTTTTTGTTTCCATTTGACCAGTTCAAGATAGCTGTAGTTGCCATGGAAACAAAAAAAATGTAATTTTTATATGGCCGCAAATTTTTTGCGGATGTAGGATGGTATGGGTCTGTCGTTGTCTGTAGACAGATGGTTTCCGTGCTCTAACTTTTGTTCCCGAAGACCGATCCTTTTAATATTTAAACACAATGTTGCTTGACACAAGATACAGGTCA
>JAOXYI010090102.1:0-12261 GCA_028566495.1 Lithophaga antillarum | reverse complement strand
GACTTTTCAGTTTCAAAAAATTATTGTAGCTGGCTCTAAACCTTGGTTTAGAGTGAGCTAGAGTAGTTTTTGAAAATGAAAAATCCTGGAAAGTATGGGGGTGTATCAACTACTGACTTGATCTCAGTTAAAAATATATTAGGTGGAACAAACGAAAATTTAAATTGGAGATTCGGTAACATAGAATATGTTGATATGTGTAATTTCATTTAAGACGTAAAGGGCGTTACTGAGATACATTTTTAACTTTGCTGTTGACAAAACTTTCGGAAATGTTATGGTCGCCATCATAAGTTGTTTAACCATTACCGAATGCCAACATTATGGATAATTACAGATATGTTCGCAGTATCTAAGTCATTATCCGTTTTC
Organism: Lithophaga antillarum; assembly: GCA_028566495.1. NCBI lineage: Eukaryota > Metazoa > Mollusca > Bivalvia > Mytilida > Mytilidae > Lithophaga > Lithophaga antillarum. The sequence continues at coordinate 11,889 of JAOXYI010090102.1, read as the reverse complement.
CTCACCTAATTTGCGACTTGATACAGGCTTTGTACACTGTGCAATATGACAGATACCACACGTGGAGCAGGACAGGCTTGTCCTTTTGGAGCACATGATGTCACTTTCGCTTTTTATGGGAGTTAGTATTGTAATTGTTTTAGTTTTTAGTGAAGTGTCTGGTTTTTGCTTCCACATTTGTGTTTGTGTTTGATCCTTTGTTAGTAATGGTCTTGTGTTGTCCTCTGGATGTTTGATTTATGAACTTCGGTAATCTTCTCACTCTATTTTATATACTGGACAATTCTAATTATTTTAATGTAATTGAAAAAAGCTGAAGTTCTTACAGCTTTAATGTCAACTGTGTTGTGTACACTTTTCTATTCCAAAAACGGATAACATGCAAACAAACACTGGTTGAAAAAAACCGAATTAGAGATACATAAATATACAACTTGACAATAAAGATTCTGATAGTGTTTCGTTGTTTGTTTTGGCTTATCACCTTTTTAGCAATTTTGCAGCTACCTCTGGGTGACCAGGTTTACTGTTGAAGGACGGTTATATTGGTCTACGGTATTCACTACGGTTCGAGAGAAACACATGTTCGGTTTTACTCACAATCTTAGAGGCGAGAGAAAATCAATTTGTAGACGAGCTGTTAAATATGATGAACTATCAGAACCATTCAGCGCCGATATCAGATAGCTGCAATCATAAATATTTAAATTGCGAATTAACTTAAACAGAAATCGAGTTCCTCATGACATGTTTTTAAAAAAGTAATTGTTCAAGTTGTAAAATATAACAATAATGAAAAAAAAAACTTTAGATATATTACTTTAATTATTTTATTGCTTCGATTTTTTTTATCTGTGTCATAATTTATGATGATATTAGATGACCTGAAAAATCGCAGTTGTATGCATGCAGAATTTCTCCAACGTATGCTACATCGTTTGGTTGACGTACCCATACCATATCCCCTATATTCAAGTTAATGATAACACTATTAGTTGTTGAAAGTTCATAATGACCATGAGCCCAAAGGCCGGAAACGGCAACACCATTCTTCACTATTAATACCGACACAATTTTTTCAGATAATGACATCACGCGTGCAATAAACTGATATAGTCCTTGAACAGGAGCAGTAAAATGGCCATGTCGAGCATTATATCCTCGTCCTACGTTTGTTATCACATGGTTAAAAACTACAACCTGGTTCATTCCAATTGTAATATCAGAACCCTCAAGTCGTGCATAGAATCCAACAGTTTGTCTAGCTACAAAATATGGACAATACATTCATTTTATTTTTAAGGCACAGAGATATAGACTATGCTAATCATTGATGATAAGTTCGTTTTAATAAAACATAAGTGGGAAAATTTAGTATACTTGTAATACATTATAGCAATGAAACAAATATAAAGTGTATCAACAAGATAATATAAAACCTATGTCTAGGCAAAATAAGAATAAAAAAATACGACTACTTTAAAAATGAGCTGGGAATATGTCTAAAGTTGGATTTTTTAAAGACTTGTGAATGACTTAATTCATATATTTTATTCAAACTGGAACTAAGCCTCAAAGGTAAGACCGACGCTGAAATGTGTTTTCTCGATAAAATGGGATGAAGGATCAGGTACTTCGGGGAGGTCATTACTGTAGCATGATTTACATGTCGTTTACAAATTTCATCTTGACAATATTCCACATATTGGTTCAGATTCTTCATCATGTACAGGAACTTAAAACTGCAAAGAGCAAGTTTGTCTTAATCTAGCTGATATAAAAATTGTGAATTATATTATGTATTAATGTGATTATTTTGAAACATTTGTAACTGCTGGTGTAATATTGCGTTAAAATATCAACCCTTTGTTACGCAGGTACTGTCAATTTATATAAGCAGCTAAGACTTTACTAATACAATATACTAAATCGAAAAATTTTGAGATTTAATGAAAAAAAATTTTTTCACCACCAAATTCGAAAATTGTGTTTCAACGCTATTTTTCTACCATAAACATTATGTGTCCGGTTATATTAAATATGTAGGTATTGAATTTTAGGTTTTAAGTATTTGTTGCAACTTCTGTTCTAAAAATTGACCTTGTGGTAAATATGAAATAATCGAATGTCAAACCAGTCCATATGCCATATAAATGTCATTTATATAATAATTTACAGGTATCACCACAAGATGGCGCACAAGAACATTTTTGTGATTTATATATAGATTCAAATAAAAATGATCGATCGGTAATAGAGATAATGAATAATGGTGCAAAAACACAAAAACAATGCTGGTAACAGTGTACTTGTTCAAGAATTTCCATATTTTCACCTATTTTCATACAGAAGTGACAAAATCTTGATCAGTTTAGGGAGGTGCTACAGTAAGGGTGGAGCTAGAAAATAAAGGCTAGAAATTCAATGGTGGGGAGCATCACTTTTAAATAGGTTGTGGTGAACCCTGCTTTACTTCTTCATGTACAGATACTATTAAGTTGTGTCCTTAACAAAATCAATATTCTTAAGATGATGGATTGTTACTGATGTGTATTTGAAAATTTATTTAAGTACATGTATGGTACATTGATATGTAAGAGTGTATGTGTACATGTGTGACAATATATCGTCATTCGTATTAATGATTTTATTTCCACTAATAGAGTCAAACTTACATTTCAGTTGCTGTACATCGTTTTGAAGATTTCCTGCAATTATAATATAGATTCATAGTCCAGTTTTCAGAGCATTTGTAAGTCAAATTAACTTATCTTGTGATAACGCATTACTACCACCGGGTCGTTCGACTACTGCTGGACTGTCCAGGAAGGTGTCACCAGCCCAGTGGCTAGTACTTCGGTACGAATACGATATTAATTGAATACTTTACGACATTTCCACTTAGTAAAATTGTTGACATTATATCAGAACTGGGGTTTATCTTCCTCATGCAAAGGTATTCGTACCTGGTTTTGGCTGCACTTGTTTGTAATTTGAGGTTGTTTTTGCGCTTAACTCTTGATTCTGTTTGGATTTCTATTTTTTTTTTGGCTTCGAGCACCACTGATGAGACATAATTTATTGAAACACGCATATGGTACATCAAATTAATTTTGATATTATGTGATAACGTACTAAGTACCTGCCAGCATGCTTGGGTAAAATAAATAATTTATCCGCCTGATTTCGCAAAAGGTACGTGGTAAATTTCTGCTTGGTCAAATAATACACAAATGAATTTATTTGTCGCGACTGCTCCCCATAAAGCAAGGACAAGGTAGGATAAGAGCCATGTCTGGGCCCAAATTTTAGCAATTCTTAACGTCTTTCATATTTACAGTCTGATTTTGTCATTAAACAGCTAAATGGATAAGATTTATAAAACCGTACACTAAAGTTGTCAAATAATGATTTTCCTGTTCAAAAAGCACTCGCAAAAACTTGACTGAAACTACAAAAGTACAAAAAGGTGCAATAAAAACTGCAATAAAATAATCAAATTTTTGTTGTTTTGAATATGAAAAGCACGAAATAATATGCTATATTACTGCATTCATTCTTGTGACGTTTTGGACTTGTAAACTTCTGGTTAGGATATTTTAAATATTTTTCAGTATAAAATATGCTAAACTGAGGACGGGGGGAGGAGACTTTTTTTTTTGGTAAACTAAAACATATGTCTTCCCTCCATTTTTTGTTTTATGCCCTAGGAATTACTCACATATTGCATTTCACTCGTCTTGCCGACATGAATAAGAAAACACATGGTTTAAAGGTTGGGGTCTCAACCATTTCAAAGTTATTGATGTGAAGAGGTGAGGATGAACCCCCCGGGATTAGACATATATTGCATTCAACTCGTCTTGCCATCATGAATAAAAAAATATATGGTTTAGCGTTGGGGATCTTACCCCTTTCTAAGATTATTAGACGCTGCTGATGTGAAGGGCTGGGGATGAACCCTCTGGGACCCAGAATTGGTACCCAAAACTCTGCCATGTTCCTATGCTTACACCCTCCAAATATCACGAGGCTAGTCCAAAAGACAAAATAATTCTGCCCCGGACAAGCTGATAATTAGAAGAAAAAGAGCAAAAAAGTACAAATATGAGGTTAACCCTAAAAGTCAAGGTCAAAGGGCAGCCATTTTTATACATTGCACTCCACAGTGTCATAATGCATTTGAGTTTCAAGTTTCACGAAGCTGCATCAAAAGGCAAAAAAGTTTTACCACGGACAAGAACATGCAAGAAAAAAATACAAATATGACCTTGACCAAAATATTATGTCTGAGAAAAGACTTTCAGTCATTTATGTCAACTTGTAATTTAATTGGACTAGTTTTTGTCGAAGAATATATATTCATAAATAGTAGGTTCAGCCTATGAAAAGCTTTGTTGTGTCGGCGTGCTATGATGGCCGTCTAGAATTTTCAATCCGCTAGGGATCGGTTCTTGTAGTGATTGTTTCAGGTCATTCATTGGTCCTGGAGAAGGAATCGAGAATAGAAAAGACTGCAAAAGAATTTCAATGGCTCATGTAACCCTTAATGCCAGATGGTTTAATGAAAAGATTAATTTATGCAGTTAAACATCACTAAATGTCGAGAAATAGTTACAACTGTCAAATACATTTTTGTACTTATATTTATCATGATGTTATAAGATTTTGTTTTCGAAGAGATATTTAAAACACAATATAAATAAATACATACGGATCGTATAATTCATTGTCTTTATAATGTGTAGAAGATCATTGTTCTGGGTATGGCCCAAATCTAACGCATACACATGCACACTAAAAGTGAACGCCAAAAATACAAACAAGAGCATCGTCTTTTGTTTTTCCAAAAATATATGTTACACAAAAAGCTGTTTAAAGATAAATAAGTTAAAAATGAGGTCAGTTTCTGACAGGTATGAAGATAAAATTGGTAGGTAACCAAGTAATAAAACAATTTTATATTCCGCAGCTGATCTGTGATGAATCAACAACCAAACAAACTATATAATTGTAACCACTTTGAACAAAAGATGTAAAACAGAAATTTTTATTCAATACACACAAATAAGAAAAAAAATATTATGATCTCTTCATCCTTTTTTTTGGTTTGATTCCGCACTTATTAAGTTGTTTTAATATTTAGAATGCACCGGCTTTTTCGAAACCTTATTGATGTCTTGCACTATACTACCATTTTCAGTATTTCAAATTATTTCATTGGTCTGTTTGTACACACCTTTTCAATCAAATATTTCAGTAGTGCATAAACTATAAATTATTAATTGTCTCGTCAAATTTTACTACGTAAAATATGTACTATTGATGATTTATTTTGAGAGAATTGGAAAATCAACGGAATTTCAGGTCGAAGCCATACATTGCTTAAGTGCTCATCTGCATTAAACAGCATAATTTTGTGTTTAAAACGTCATACATGTACAAGTTAAAGAGTTTAATGACATTGGGATACTATATCTCTTTAGCCCCTGTAAGATTCCTCTGTATGCTGCCTCCTTTACTGTGTCGTAAAATTCTTGCCGTTTTATATCTTTATTTTTGAAATACTGTTATAATGTAATACTACAGTAAACTGTTATTCTTCTGTGAAATGCTTTTATTTTTAGAAATCGCATGTCTCATATATCAAGCTAAATTGATTCCGTTGTTTGTAAGTTGAAGGAGTATATTTACTGTATAAAATAGACAATAGAGGCAGTCAATCTAGTTTATCGTTTTTTTTTATGTTTTTGTTCAGCTCTATTGCTATACCACTGCCATAGAAATGCAAGATGCAACTATTATCGTGATACTTAATCAGAAGGTACCGATGAAAACATTTAATGAATAAACTGTAGGGAGTATGAAACTAGGTCTGTATGAGACAGACTTCATTTGACGGCTTCTACAGACAAAAAGGAAGAAATTCTCCGAATCCTTTTAAACCTTCTCTTTACCGCTTCATTTGTTTTAGAACGCTGGTTGGTATTGTACTACTATTTTCTTAATTTCAGCTTTCGCTTTGTGGATGATGTCCTGTCGCGAAATGTCTTGCATAATGACGACTTGATTCCCAGTAGTTTGATACAGTGAGCTTGAAATAAAGGACACAAAAACATCTTAAAGTCTAATACTTACTCGGATTTATTCCTTGAGCTAGATGTTTGGGGGAGAAAGGTAGTTAAGGACCAAACTTTTCGACAATAGTGATGAATTCGATTTTCCTATAATTGCAAACTTTCCAGTTTTTAAGTAGTAATATTCCTGCATCGCCAGCATATGTAGCATATGTTTTCGTAATTGATCCGTTATTCTACAACATGTGGTCACTATCGTGGCGTCCTAGACGGAGCTATTTTCACACTTCCAGAGCACCTTTGGTGTTTGTGGAAGTTTGAGTTTTCCTGTTCTTAGTTTTTAGTGCTGTATGTGTTCCTTTTTGTTGTTTTTGTTGTCTGGTTGTGTCGATTTACAGTTTGCGAGTGTTCCTCAGGTAAACATCTGTATCTGCTTCAAAGACATTTTATTCAGTACTAGATTAAAACTAGAATTTGAAAATCAGTTTTTGTACTTTGATACAGACTCGTTTAATACCTTGACATTAGAAGGAAAAAACGTTGCCCTTATATCATGTCAACGGCATACTGAATATAAACTCCTGGATTATGTATTGACTTGGCGAAAGCTGAATCAAACACGTTGATTTTCCTGCCCCATAAAAGTTCTATCTCTCATCATCAACCTATTTTTTGAGAGAAATGCTTTGTCCCATTCCTTCTTCCCTTTTCGGCCGATAACACTTACTTGAAAGTCACTGTATATCCTTTACAACAATAGATAAAGTGTAACGGCACAACTTGATACTGAAGGCAAATAGTGATTAATACTTACACTATGTCATCTACCGAGTCCTGGTTGCCGACGTTGAAGTAGCGTTAATTTTTCAGTATAGTGTCTGGTTGTTGCCGTCATTTTTGTGATAGTGTCTGAATCCTCGTTGGCAATGGCCTTGTCTGGTCCTCTAAATGTATAATTTTATGAACAGACACTTCAGTAATCTTCTCATGCTATTTGTATTGAGTGAAAGGAAAAATAATTTAGCATCAATATGTAATCGACTTCAAATTATCTGTTAAGTAGCCATAATTATTTGTTCTTCAAAACCTTTTATGCAGGCTTGAATTTACAAACTGTAATTAAATTTCCGTTTTAAACATTGCTACGAGATGCCTTTTTTAAAACCAGAACTTTACATGAATTTCAATAAACGTAAAAATTATGCGATAAATAAATTCTTAAATATGAACCTAACTTAAAAATTATTAATGAGCTGTGAGTTCAGATTGAAAATTAAATATAGACAAACACAGTTGAAGATGTACTATAGTTCATTTTAGTGACCAGCCCGTTAGCTGGCCAGCATTTTGATCAGTGTAAAACAATCATGTGAATGAAGACAAATACAACGAAAGTATAACATGCATGGACAATATGGCACATAAATTTGTTCATACAAGTATATATTTAAGATTTTCAAAACTTTTAATAAAAAAACAAGCTTCCACAACCAAATCAAAAGATCATAAATTATTTAAATTATTCGATATGAGATAATTGGTATCCTTTTATAAAGAAGAAATTGTTAGCCGTTTGTAATGACTTTGTATGTCATATTTTCGAAACCGTAGTAAGATTTGTTGATGAACAAAAATTTCAATTGTGGGACCTTCTCCAGGTTGACAATAGTTAGATTTCAAAACTTGTGGTCAAAAAAGATATAAAGTACAGCTCCTAACAGATAAATGGTTCGCAACCAACACTGATGGTCTTGAAATTATTGCGAAATTTAAGTGAATAATTGAATTGCGTATGGCCTTGATCTTATGAATACAAAAAAATGGATGTAACTGACATAAAAGATTAATTGAGTTCTAGAGCTTTGAGACAGATAGAGCAATAAAATAGATATCAAGAAAGGAAAATAAAGGGTTTCTAACTGAAACTAAATATATCATCAAGTCCAATCGTTCTTTAGTGTTTGGAAGAGAACGTTGAACATCAATAACTAATTGAAATATCACAGTACCAAAATAATAAAATAATACCAGTAAAATGGGGTTAACCACAGCCTATTTAAGAGTGGTACTCCCCATTCTTAAATTTTCAGCATCACCCTTGAATTTCTAGCACCATCCTTAAATTTCTATAGCACTACCCTAAAATTGTCAAAACATTGTTACTCCAACATGGAAATGAGTGAACGTATGGAAATTCCTGAACAAATGCATTATTAATAGTATTTTTCGTGTTTTTACACCATTATTCTGTAAAATGAATTTTATATTCAGCCGATCTTTTTATGTCAATTTATATGGAGTATGGAGCGTATGGAGTTTATAATTCACAACTCATACGTTATTCTAGAGCCTGTTGCCAATGCAGTGATTTTCTGGACAGGGCTCAGCTGCTGACGCAGGAGCTGCTCAAGCAGGGGTAGGCTGTTTCTAGGCTGAAGTCATCACTTCAAAAATTCTACGGTCGTCAACATAAATTAGTTTACCGTTACGAAATATCTGTTTCCCAGATGACGACGGATCTTTTCCCTTTGCCGCAGTTTTGTTCTTTCCTCTAACCGAATATGACTTTTTACCGGATTTAACATGAACAACATGGTGGGTGTCTAATTAGAAGCAAGAACTGTTTACTCTTCCGGAGCACCTAGGTTCACTCCCGATTTTTAATGGGATCTGTGTTGCTCATCTACCTTTTTAGTTTTTCTGTGTTGTGTGTTTTCTGTTACATGTTCATGTATTATTTGTTTGTTCCCCTCTTCCTCGTTTCCGATGTTGCCTATGTCCTCTTATTGTTCCATCTTGATTGCTCGTTCGGTTTTCTCTCGCCTTTCTTATACATACATCAGTAAATTTTTCTTGTACGTCAACCTTGAGATTTCATTGTGGTAATTCCTGTATATACATAGAGAACTAACTGACGATTGGACAACACGAACTGCCATACAACACCCGGAGTAAGAACAGGTGTATCGAGAGGATACAATTCTCCTATTCTGCATATCAGCATCCTTCGTCAAGTCCTAATTCCCAAAGACTGTATACAAGTCACAATCAGTAAAGACAAACAATACTAAATCTATGAAATCGAAAACACATCTGCAGCCGGTTGAGACACGGAAATTCCTTATAGATCGACAGATTTGTGATAGCAACCATTAAATTTTCTAAGTGATGATTGCAGTTCGGCTTTGCATTATCTTGGCTAAGTATTTAAGTAGACAAGATTAACCCTCTGTCGAGAAAAGCCTGATACCTGGAAAACGTTCTAGAACATAGTATTAACTGTGATACACAGACCATATATGCAGGGGAAGTAGGAATGGTGCCGTTCAGGAGTGGGAAGTTAACAATTGGAAACCTGAAATCATTGCGTTTGTCATAAATTCATGATTGCAAAATGCCATCTGTGTGAATTTCCAGGATAAGCTTTGTAAAGATTAACTATACCAATATTATTTGGTGCGTCAGACGCGCTCTTTGTCTTTTTAAAGTCTCGTCGGTGACGCCCGAGGCCAAAGCTTCTGTCGGGAACTAAAAAAAAACCAGAAATTGCAGAGAACTGATAAACAAAAGTCCAAAAAGTAATGCCAAACCAAAAGTAATGCTTAAGTATGCTGATTTGAAATACGCATCAACCGATTTTGTAGACCTGACTTTCGAAAACTCTGGGATGTATATTAATCCGTACATATAGAGCATTTGAGGTCGTACGAAAAATCTAAAAAAGGTAATTAGGTAGATAAAATTACATGACTATTGGGCAGATTACCAAAAGTTTGAAAAGTAAATAATTTTTTCTGCTGTTTAATATATAAAGTTGAAACTGAATAATGACATAGTGGACAGCACTTTTTCAATTTTTGAATGACGTTGATGTTGGAAACTCCGAGCTATCGAGAATATACTCCAGGGTAGCCTGTATATGTAAATGGGAAAACATAAGACAGTCGTAAAACACTTTTCTCATCATACATTATTATTGTTCTACCTATTAACAATTATTTCACGTTTCTGATATTTTTATCATTCTTGTATATAAACTGTACCCCATTTTTCTCTCCTGATAAGATATCTTATAGCATCATAAATCAGTAATCTTACTGTTGAATAACGTTTAGTTCGAATGTAAGTGATACAAAGAACAAAGAGGTTTCTGCACATATGGGAGAATGCCACTTAGATACCCCCATGAACACATCGAGATCTAAACAACGATGAGTACGGCTTCTTTGTGAAGGAAATGCATGTAATTTATCCGTTACCTTCTTAAAACTACAACATGGACTTGGAATGTAATCTATTATATCAAGTTTATAATTCCATCCACATGGCATCTCAGTTCCAATCATCTGAATTTAAATTTTACTTTTTAACATTTATTTTAACATTATTTGGTGAAAATCAAACTGCTCGCAAATGAATTTATATACTGCAGATAAACAAGTGGATAGATACAGAAGATTACTCGAACAGCATTCAAAAGTCTAAACGACCAAACATGAAAGAGAACAACAAAACGAGGGACCTAAACACTAGTGGGAACTAAAATCTAGGCAACGCTTACTCCTATAAAAACCAACAGTAAAGTTTGGTCCTCCAGAAGGGTAGAACTTTTCTGCTCCGCATGCAGCACCTATCTTGTGCTTTAAGCCGACTGTTTGGAATGTATCTAAAGGTAAACATATAAAGCCAGAATATTAAATATAAAATAAAATTTTACTACAAAACCTCCGCTTACTATTTCTTAAACAGTAGACATGTAAACATAGTTTAACTTAAATACAAGAGGTAATTAATTATTATAATAGATCAGTTTTCAAATGCTTGAAAGACGAAGTCCTCACAACCTGTCCAGCAGATGAGCCTTTCTTAGCGGTCAAACCAGGATGAACCATATCTAAATTTGTTACAGTATCAAATTTTCTCTTTCTTGCCGTTTTCCTAAAAAAGAAAAATAAACAAATTAAGTTGAGGGACATTTACATGTCCAGGTATGATATTTTTCTTTGATGTTTATTATTCAACACTAAAAAGTAAAGAGTATATTTTTCAATCATTGGCTTTAAAGGAACGAATTCTGAAACGGATTTTCTCTGACAAAGGATTCTTCACATGTACATGTTCTGTAGGATTTCCATAAAACTATCTTTGTAAAGGGCTTATGTTCTCATATAAATTAATTAAAAAATAATTTTAGTTGATATTTGAAGAGGTATACCTCTCCATTTGCATCATTCAATAAAGAAGTTTTTTCAACCTGAGTATTTTTCTCTATAACTGGTGGCATCTTTAGAATTCCTTTTAGCTACTGTTTATGATGTTTGACTTTGTGTACAAGTTTCTAATTTTGTTAGCTGATGTTGGTTTCCTCTCCTTATTCCTATAATATGAACCTTCTCATATTTGTATCATAATTAGTACATATAGAACAAGAGCGAATATATGTTTTCTCAGAAAGCGATGTCTAATTTTCTCATTCATCAGATGTGTACCGATTTTTAAGACTGAACGAATGTATTTCAGCCAAAAGTTTGAAACAACCCAGGTCCAATCGGTCTAATGTTTCTTACCTTAAATGTTCTCTGCATTTCCATACTATGATACATATTACTACTATTATCAAAATAGTTGTAACCACTGGTATCAATATCTTATCTGCTAAAAAATAAAATAATAATAAAATAATAAGTATAATAGTATATATGATTATCTTATCATGGGCCTTAAGTTTGTTATCATCACTGCATGAAAAAGTGGATTTAATGTAATTTATTTTTGGAGTAAATTTCAGTTTCAGAATTTACATTGAATATAC
>JAOXYI010089992.1:0-12261 GCA_028566495.1 Lithophaga antillarum | reverse complement strand
ATTAATAAAATTTTTTAAAAAAAAAAAAAAAAAAAAAAAAAAAAAAATTAAAAGTTTGAAAAAACAACTAAGGTTAATGTTTGTTCGAACAACTACATCATTTTTTAAATGGCAAACGATTCATAAACACCCTATCTCCTGGTATAAAGTTTTAGTATTAATTTTTATGTTTCACATGAGATATTCAACATGATTTCCGCATCAAAAGGAAACTAAACCAGTTAAACAAGGTTTCTTTTTTAATCTCATCGATATTTTTAATTGGAGCTAAATATTCACTCCTCTTCATACACTGTTTTTATGTACGATATTCTGATTGGAGTCAGTCGTCATTCCTATCGACAAAGTTCATTGAAGTCTGATAATATTTTGATATCAGGCTTAGGGGTCTTAATTTATGCGGTACGCAAATTATTATAAAATCTTTAATCGTGGTGTTACCGAAGCAATTGTTGTTCTTTCGTACTGTAATACGGGTTTCAAGGGTAGCACAGGAAATGTTTACCCTTATGGAGTACCGAATCTAACTCAATATTTTGTAGAATTCAGTGTTGTTCAGATTTGTTTTTCCTTTAGTGTTTTTGCCTTCATGTAGGTATTGGGATATGTTTATGGTACCCGAACTTTTTCTTTACTATCTCTTGTTGTTCCACTGTCGTTTTCTCATATCCTGAGATCCACTGTTTGTACACAGTTTTGTCCACAGTTCAATTCATTTTGCTTGAAACGAGGCGTCTTTATCTGAACTGAAGGGTAATTTGAGTGTTTAGGCATGGAGTGGACAAACGATTACAGACATGTTCCCAGTATTTTAGTTATTAGCCGTTCTCCATATCTGATCTTAGACTTGTTACTGGCCTTGATGAAAGGGGAAATACAACGAGTGCCAAATGCGGAGCAGGACATGCATATCCTTTCGGAACACCTGATGTCACTCAGGGTCTTGTGGGAATTCTAATTGTGCCAGCTTTAGTTTTCAGTGTTTTGTTTTGCTTCCATGTTTGTGTTTATGTGATCCTTTGTTGGTAATGGTCTGGATGTATGGTTTTATTAACTTCAGTGACTGTCTCATTCTATTGAAAAGCTAGCAACAAGTGGGACATGAAGAAACCTTGTATTTTTTTTTTAAAAGTGTCCTTACAGTATTTTGTAAATTTCCTCCACATCACGGCGAGATACATGTATATTTCATACAGTTGAGTAAATCGACAAAACTGCAAAATGCTTGACGTTGGTGTAAAGTAAACAATTTCCCTTTGTTTTGATAATTTTGCAATTTTTTATGCTGGACAAGAGACAGAATAATAACTGAAGGAAATGGCAAACTGTTTCACAAAATGTTGTAAATCAGTGAATCATTTTCCGAGTCGAATCTTGGGTCTCTGCTTTCATTTTCTTTAAGCAGGCATTTTGGATTATTACTTAGTAACCTACAAGAGTAAAGATTGGTTGACATGTATAGCAGCAGATGCAGTAGTAGGCAGTGCTTTCGTCATGTGCTTTTACTTTTCGTATAAACACCTAAAACACGCCAGAGCTCGGATATTGATAAAGTAACAGAAACAGATTCAAAGCAGAAGGAGTTCTCCCCCCGATTTCTATCAATTTATTGTTCAAAGTTTAATTTTTAAATGACGAATATTCCCGCCCTCTTTTTCATCTGAGGCAAAGGGAGCTGTTTCCTTACTAATTTATTGATCGAAATTTAATGTTTTTAAGTAACAAATTCCTGTTTAAGGCAATAAATATTCTCTGCCCGACCCCCTCTCTTTTTAAAAATTTCTGAACAATTATAATGTTTTTTAAATATGTTATCGAGTAACCAAGTTTGGTTTCCCGTCTTTCGTTAGGAACAAATGTAATCAACGATAGAAGTAAAAAAAGTTCCTATAAAAAACAAGTCTGTAGAATTTTAATATATCTTTTTAAAAAGACAAGTTTTCGATTGTTAACGGAAACAACACTTTGTGGACGTGTCGGAAGGAAGAGTTTGTCCCAAAACAGATCCCCGATTACAGGAAGTTCGTCCGGAACAAACAAGTATAACAAATAAACGAGGGAAAAACCTTAAAAAAATATCTGTTACACATGAACGAAATGAAATTAATAGAAATAACTTACCACATCATTACCTCCTAATGTAGCTTTCACTTTTTATCACTTAATATTACTTTGACAGTTTATAGCTTTTGGATCTTTCAGAATGGGAAATTCAGTATTTTGTTTTATATAAGTGCAACATGTGTTATATTTAAAACTACATATTTAATGGACTTCTTTGCCCTGGGTATACACCTTGAATTTTGACAGAGGTGTACTTTTGTGGACGCAAAAACTCATACTTGAATCAATACTGAAAAAAGAAAGAGAAAAACAAAATATTATACTCGAATTAATACAAATATTGAAAGCAGATACCTAACTTTTGCAGTTTTGAGTTGAAAAATCATACCAAACCAAACAATTTAAATTTTGACAGCCGTAACTGACAAAATAAACGAAATTTTTATATACTCAATTAAACAGTAAAACTATTCAAAATATAATCAATATACAATTACTCATAAAAACAAGTAATTCTTGTTCGGGTATTAACTTGAAAAGGTTAGTGTTATTAAAACTAATTCAATCAACTTTTAACTTCCAGTATCTACTTAAGGCGTTAGAATTTTGACTTTCGTCAAAATAACTCGCATTTATTCGACGTTACAAGAATAAAGAAATGAGAAATGAGAAGCTTTTTTATCACTTTTTTAATAATTGCTTGTTCTGTACTTACGGATGGACGGGGGATATACTCCCTCATGCGAAGTTGACCTTAGACAGTTTGGCTGTTCTGTTTAGGTCCTTTTTGGTTTTGATGCTTCCAAACGTTTTATGTATTTGGCTTCCCAATATTTTTGGTCTCGAGCGTACCTAATGAAGGTTATACCAGAAACACGTGTCGTCCGCACTGAAATTGATATCATACGTTTATATTCATAAAATTCTTATTAAAAATAGAAAGTTTTCTCAAGCTGCAAATCAAACGTAGAGCAGTAGTCACAAGGGATACCTAATCAGCATAATTTGAAATCTAAGTTAAGTGTTTCGCTGTATATTTAAGAATATTTAAGTAATTCCTCAAGTTCGTGGTATTTTTTGTTGTTGTACAATGTAAATAATAGATTTATAATCTAGAAAATATGAAAATGCAAGCCTTTTGATAAAAACATTAAAACCTTTAGTTATCACAAGTACTTTTCAGCATCCGGATTTTTTCCGCCAAAATTATATTTTTCAACCTCAAATGAGGATTTAAATTCCTACTAGTTGAACCCCAACCATCATCAGCACATCTTTTCAGGATTCTTCATAAGAAAATGGTTGATGACACTTTCCCTTCTCCCAGACTGACCTGACTATTCTTGGAGGCATATATTATTTTGATAAACACATCATAAGCATTACTTTTGAATTAATTCTCAAAATCCTCATTTTTTTACACAAATCTATTTGTACACTAAAACGAGACTAAGCCAATGACATTTTGGTATGGAACAGATAAAGGACACCTACCCACTACCCGGGTCAATACAAAATCGATCTTTTCATTAAACTACTTTTTTCATCCAAAACACATTAAAAAGGGCAAAAGGAAGAAAAACACTGACCATTAAATCAAAGAAAGGAAAACATCAAATGAACAATTAGGTTAATTTTTATCTGAATACGTTAAATTTCATACAAAAGCAAGACTTTCTATGCATTCCATCTTTTGCGGAGGTATTAAAAACCTAAGCTGGTATATTAATAGCAAACTGGCACGCTGTGAAATAACATAATTCTGAAATACACTGATAATAAATTTTAGTTAAATAGTATTCTAGTAGCGCCTCTCAAAGATTTCACTTTTTATTTCAAAATGTATAGTTTTCTCTTCTTATTTTTCTTACAAACAATTGAAAGTGTAAGAATTTTACTTTCAGATAAATTTTAAAATCATAAAATATTTAGAAAATTGCGTTGAAGAAAAAACCCTTAGATTTTTTATAAAATGCAGCTAACTGTATGCTAATGGAATATGAAAATATTCATACTTTTCAAAATAAAGAAGATTAACAGAAGTTTTGAATCATATATTTTTATTTGGTTTTTTGTTTTATTTTGGAAAAAAAGGTGTTTGCTTAAGCTTATTTGAGATATATACATTATAGATTAACTATATAATTTTAAGGACAAGTGTTGTAGTCACTGAACGACATTGATTAGAACTATTTAGAAATGCCGCATTGTTTTGAACGTTTCTAATTGATGAAGACGTCATTTGTGAAGACGCTGAGTTTGAGCAACGTCATTTATGAGGACAAACTCTGAATTTCTGAATAGACTCATTAAATTAAAAGGAAAGCAATGATTTCCGTTTGTATTGTTGACGTCAAAGTTTTTGTGACGTTGCGTTACTTTGGTAGATTTTGTGTCATTTTAAAAGAAAATTAAAGTTATTATTCAAAGAGCTATTATTAAACTAAACAAGTAACGTGTGCATCCCATATATTTATATAATAGGCTATAATCACTGCTTTAACATATTCATTTCCGAAAAAGTTGTAGGATGAAATTCAACAGTTTTTTTGACATAAACAGAATGTTTTAGATAAGAATTTTTTTATAAATCTTTTATAAATCTGCCTAAAATTGTCCGTTAATTTATCCGTTATACTGACAAAACAAGCATGGATACCCAATTTGTCTTTACATATTCTGATAGAGGAAGAAAAATGCGAAACTACAGGAGGTTGATATGTACTGTCCATTTCTGCCACTTGACCGTTAAACGTCAATATCACATCGAGTTGCCTATTGATGTTTTACAAGAGCTAACTTCCTCGAGGATATGAAAACTTCCTTAATTTGCTTTAATCACTACAACATAAACGTAACAACAACAAACATGTATGTATACTTAGCAAGTTATTATTATTATTATCTTGAATGCCAGATATGTTTTATAGGTAAGGTATCTTACATTCAATTTTTTTCATCTATTTCAACTGAAATTAATTTAATTTGTTAAAAATAAATAAATAAATAAAAGTTTAAAAAACAACTAAGTGTATTGTTTGTTTGAACAACTAGGCCGTTTATTAATGGCAAAGCATTCCAAAACATCCGATCTCCTGGTATACAGTTTTAGTATTAATGTTTAGGTCTTTACATGAAATATTCAACATGATTTGTGCATCAAAAGGAAACTAAACCAGTTAAACAATGTTTCTTTTTTTAATCTCATCGATTTTTTTTAATGGGAGCTAAATATTCACTCCTCCGCATACACTATTTTATGTACTATATTCTGACTGGAGTCAGTTGTCATTCCTGTCGACAAAGTTCATTGCTGTCCGGTAATTTTTTGATAACATGCTTAGTATCTATCTGAAGTTTTGCGGTAAGTTAAGTTGTTAAAACATCTTTAATCGTGTTGTTATCGAAACAATTGTTGTTGTTAATGGTTTTCCAGTCTTTCTACTGTAATACGGGTGTCAAGTGCAGAAATGTTTACACTTACGGAGCACCGAATCTAACTCAGTATTATGTAGAATTCAGTGTTGTTCAGATGTGTTTTTCTTTAGTGTCTTGTTGACCGCAGGTAGGTATTGGGATATGTTTATGGTGCCCGGACCTTTGCTTTACTATCTGCTGTTGTTCCACTGTCTTAATCTCATATCCCCTGAGATCCATTGTTTGTACATAGTTTTGTAAACAGTTCAACTCATTTTGCTTGAAATGAGACGTTTTATCTGGACTGAAAGGTAATTTGAGTGTTTAGGTATGGAGTGGCCGTATCACAAATGATTACAGACATGTTCCTAGTATCGTGGTCATTACCCGATCTCCTTCTCTGATCTTCGACTTGTTACTGGCCTTGATGCACTGGGCAATACGACAAGTGCCACATGTGGAGCAGGACATGCATACCCTTCCGAAGCACCTGATGTCACTCAAGGTTTTTATGGAAATTTCGAATTTTCATGCTTTGTTTGTATTTGATCCTTTGTCGGTAATGGTTTGGTTGTATGATTTTATTATCTTCAGTAATCTACTCATTGAAAAACTTACGACAACTGGGACATGACGAAACCTGGTATTTATTCTTTTAAAAGTGTATACTAGTACCATACAGTAATTGTTTAATTTCCACCATATCATGGCTAGGTGCATGTATATTTCATATATTTGAGTGAATCTGCAAAACTGCAAAATGCTTCACGTGGATGTAAAGCAAACAATTTGCCTCTGTTTTGATAATTTTGCAGATTTTGATGCTGGACAAGGGACAGAGTAATAACTGAAGGAATGGCAAACTGTTTCACAAAATGTTGTAAAGCAGTGACAAATTTTCCGAGCCGAATCTTGTGTCTCTGCATTCATTTTCTTCAAGCAGGCATTTTGGATTATTACTTAGTAACCTACAAAAGTAAAGATTGGTTGATATGTATAGCAGCAGATGCAATAGTTGGCATTTCTTTCGTCATGTGCTTTTACTTCTCGTATAAGCACATAAAACACGCCAGAACTTCGGATACGGATAAAGTAACAGCAACAGATTCCGGTACCTTACCAATGAGTCCGATAACGTGGTTTGTATATGCAACTTTATTGTCCGTCAAAGTTGGTATATGCTTTAAGGATTTTGTTCACCTCTTGGACGAATCGACTTTCTTTGGATCAAATACACTAAGTACTGACATAGCTCTAGGTGGCGTTATATTTACGTTATTGTTGTCAACCAATCACGACGCAAAGCCTGGTTCCCCAAGAAGAAAGTATGTCGAAGAATTAACGGGGACAGTTATATTCGACATTCTTGACTGTGTTGACAGTATGGATATATTATTCGATAAGGAAGAGAGGGATACATTTCCGAAAGGAATGGATAACGCTATTATTGCAATTGGTCTTATTAATTTCTTCTTACCAACAATCCCTCTCATAACACTTTCAAAAACAAAATATGGACAAGCACAACTCTCACAAAAACTAGTTATGATTCACAAAATTTGCATAGCGTTTCTGGTAAATTTACCTTTACTCGTAACTCGAATGATTTTATGGCATGGTCTAAAGAGTGGTGTATCCATATTTTCATTGAAAAACATAATCGTTATCGGTATGACTTCATTTGATTTGTACGAAATTTTTGAAGGAGAAGAAAATGAAGATAAAGTGGAAATGAAAGACAGAGGGTCATTAGAAGTACAAACATCCGGCAACAAGACCAATTCATATGCTCTTCAGGACAGTATGAATTAATATTTAGAATTAGTAATAGACGAAAAATCAGTTAAGACAATTAATATTCCAAACTGGTTTTGTCCTGTTCATATGCAAAGATCGAGTATTTTGGAATTGATATTATTTATAACACAGAAATAAGTAGTACGTGTAAATTTCAATACTTGTGTCAGAAGAAAAATAGTGAATTTTGTTTGATACATTTTGTTTGACTAGTTCTGTTGGCTTGTAACAACGTGCAAGTTTTCACCACGAAAGGAAGTTACTTTTTCACCACGTAAAGACATTTTACGATACATTATTGCTCGATGGAATCAATATACATCACATAAAGGCAGATTGACATCATTCAGCCTTAATATGGGATCGAATGTCAGTGTACTGTAAAGTGGCTAATTTTCGCGAGGTTTTAATTTTGCGAATTGAAAGGCGAGGCCTTTTTGCGAGGTTTAACATTCGCGAATCTGCATTTTTCTTAGATCATTAATATATCAAAATATATTTCCGCGATGGTTATTAATATATTAAAATATATTTCCACGATGGTTATTTTCTCGCGAAGTTAGCGAAAAATAAACCCCTCGCGAAAATTTCCCACTTTACAGTATTTTGTGTTGTATATAGTATTGTATCTACAAATGTAAAGCAAAGGCTGCTTTAAGACAAATAGAAACTAAAATTACATGCAACACAGAACTGACAGTATAGCCAAAAATGCATGTCCAATTAAATACTACTTCAAACTATCAAATATATGTCTCGAATCAATAACAGAAGGCTGAAAATATTTGGGGGAGGACGGGGTGACCTGAAATAAATACGTATCAACTTATACAGTTATAAAGGAAGGGAAGTAACTCCTGGCCCTGAGCCTGTTACTAATTCTTCAGAACTATTAGTTAACAACAGTTTTAACATACGCCTGGTCTTTGTCCGCCCATATCAATGGAAATGATTATAGAAGATAATACTTAGTACTGACATTGAAGACTTAATTTGCTCACTTCTAGGTGCAACTTAAGACAGCTTAGGGGTATAGAATCCTGAGATGTTCCAACATTTTTATGCTCTGTTTAAACATTAAAATACAATTCATCTAGATGCCACCAATAACGTTAATTGTTTGTTCTACAGTTACGGATTTACAAATTGATGGACAAAGTAAAAATTTTTTGTTCAAATTCTGAAGCACAATACAGAGTAAGCTTAAACTTAAGTCAGTATGTATTGATAACAAACCGCAATACCGCAGAAAAAGCTACACTGGTTTTCTTTCCTTTATTTCTTACTATGTTAACAAATATAAAGACAGGTTACTAGTAGTTATTTTGTCTAATTTCAACCATATTATCTAGGATGGTTTTCAGTATGGCAGATCTTTTGAACATCGGATATTCTCTAGAAGAAATAAATAGGGAAAATTAGCTGAGCAAAGCAACGCAAAATAAAAAAGAGGTTTTTTTTCTAAGTAAATTTTGTTTCCCTCATAGAATTATATACGTTTCAAAACAGATCACCATAACTGTACAGTACAAGTAGCTTAAATTAACTTGATCCGTAAATTCGAATATACCGATTCCGATTCACATTTTTATTTGCTTTTCAGTTCATCTGCTGCAACGGACATGTAAACTATTGCTATCAGTTAGAGTTTGTTGTCGTCATTGTAGGTGTCATTTCAATTGTGTTCTCTTAATCCACCAGAAGAGTCGCACGACACTTGGCTGGATCATTCCTCAGATGATTATGTCGAAACTTTATGTTTTCTTGCCAATCCGAAATCCATAATGGCAGTCAGAGCAATAACTCGTTCGGATTGGCTGAAATTTTGAAAAATACATGGCTGACGAAATTGTGACTTTGTAGGAACGTTCCTTGGATTGTCCACTACAAAGCTAGTGTGACGTTTTTGTGTACCGGTTTGAAATCCAAGTCGGCTACACCAGAAAACATTGCGTGACATGGTCCAGGGGATATACCAGTAAAAATCTTTGATACTAATAAATCAGTGAAACCATTCCTTGGCCGAACTAGTCACTGGATTCTCCTGTACAGTATTTCTTGGTTTTCGTTCTGACCGGAATCCAACATGATATGGATGTATTTTAACACAGAACACTATACCAGCATGGAAAATACATTTAAAGGTCTTATCAGATACCAATAAATCGTTCCTTGGCAAAAATGTGTTTTTTGTGCCGATCGGAAATCCAAGATAGTCTCCACCCATAGGACATAATATTTATTTTAACATAGACGCCAGTGTATAGAAGCTAGATGTAGCCATTTAGTGTTTTTGATTTGCCATTTACAAGGCGAGAACACAAAGACACGAAAAAGCAACAAGAATCACGAAGGCACGAAGACATAAAATATTCAGACACGATGACATGACAAACGTCGGACCAAACTACGAAAAAGCAAAAGCGAAATTGCGTACTAAGTTGTTTTCGCGTTTTCGATCTGATTTGTCGCAATTTTGCCTAAGTTTTGTCGTGTCTTTGTGCCTTCGTATCTTCGTATTTCTTCATAAAATGAGATTTTGTTGCAAAATTCAGTTTTAGCTTCATACTTTTTAAAGTTTACATTTACAAGACTTTTACAACGGGTACCTATTTTAGCATTAGCTTATAAAGAAAAAAAACAATGACTTCTAATTTAACACAAACGTAAATACAAGTGTCGCGGCCGCCATGTCTAAAGTCTTGCATTTGAAATATGGCATATCATGCGGTTAGGAAATCCTCAAACTGTCGTTTTTCTGTCTTTCTTGTTTTCGTTCTAGAAGATTACCGAAGTAAAGGTTTATGAAATTAAACACCCAGAGGATCAGGCAAGATCATTGTTCATAAATACAATAGTGGATGCAAAAAACAGATACAACACTGCAAAATAAAGCTAGGAAAATACCAAATCCCATAGAAACCGGGAATGACATCAGGTGCTCCAGAAATATTTCTTGCTCTACATGTGGCACACCTGGTATTGCCCAGTGTACAAATCCGGTAAAAATTTTGCAAATCGGGCAAAGAGAACATTTAATGACTACGATACAGGAGACTTATACGTAATCATCTGTGATACGGACACCACATAATGGTCAGCAAACTCATAACAACGAGCCTACAATTTCCAAATAACAATTCTCTTATTTCATTCCGAGGACTTGTAAATTATAAGAAATATTTGGTTCTGTTTGCCACGTGCTTTCGAGGAAAAAGACTGAAATGTAAATAGTTTATGTACGACAAACGACAGACACATTACTTCAGACGCAAAGTGATAGGAATACTTTTTGTAGCTCACTAGGTCCTTCGGATCATGTGAGCTGAAAATGAATAACTGACGATAGAACAACACGAATCACTCTGTAAAATACATATAATAAAACCAGATCTTTCAAAAGGTTAAGATTTTGTACGTATACGAGTTTTTGTTTGTTTAGTGGCGAAAAACGAACGAACGGAAAAATATAAATGAACGAAAAATGGGAACATTCTACGTTCAAGAGGTGTACACACTGGTCTCTAACAAAGTAGTCGATTCATTTCAACACAACAGAGCTTGCAGAAAGATCGTTCTGATACTGTTTCCTTTTGCGACAGTATGAAAGCGCCAATATGGTTTGCCTTAGGTGACTAGCATGACGGGAGATGAAAGCACAGTTTTCTTTCGTTTTCTATAATGCTTGAAATCCAATTGTTGATATTTGTACTGTACATGATTTTTTTAGCATTCTGAAGCAGAAAGTCGGTGGCATTTGAAATATATTATCACCAGATAGCAAAAATAATTAAATGCATTGTAAACTATAAGCCGAACGCAGGGCCAGGCTAACAGAGAACGTCTCTATTACGTGTGTTCAAACTGAAAAGGTAGAGTGTCCTCCCACTTGTAAGGTAAATTTAAGAAGAAAAGAAAACTGTGGAAGCCAACAATCCAACCAAATGCAACAAAACCATGCAATATCGACATCGATTTCGCTACAATAAATTAAAACCACAAAAAAAAGACAAATAACCAATTGAAATTCAAATCCTGGCTTGGAACAGGCAGTTTGGCAATCATAATATGGTGAGCTAGAATCCCAAATATTACTCGTAGTCTTAACGCATGACTATCTAAATTTTTTATCTGCCTTATCTAACTTGATAACAATACTATTTATCCAATTATGTTCAGCTGGCAGTTGCCAAAGGCATAAAAGACTAACGCTACGAAAAAACCCTGAAAAATGTACACTGTCCTTTTAACATTCGACAAAATAGCAACTAAGTTGATTGCACAGAGATGCTTGGCGAAGAAAAAAGGGAACTGTATTTCTGACTACAATAAATATGTATAATTATTTTTGTACGTCGATAACATTTTGTGAATTACTGTAATTAGGAGGATAATTAGAAGAACTACAAATGTAGCTATCATTACAGATAACACACAATGACTAAAGAAAATATTAAAAATATTGGTTCAACGCCCATATCGTATATAGCTTTAGTGTTATTAGATACCGTAATGTCATTACAAATTCAAAAAAAAAAAAAAAAAAAAAACCACAAATATAATAAATATAACCGTGAAAAAAGGGAGGAAAGCTCTCCACTGTTACTTCATGTGATAAAATTTAGAGTAGAATAGTCTTGACGGTTTCCTTGCCGTTAGTAACTTCTGACACGAGCTTATCATCGACGTCATAATACTTGACCCGAACCTAACAACAGATAACCCGAGCTTATCAGGAGTACAACGAAATGTTAGAAAACCATGTTTTAGAGCTAAGAATGTGCGTTTTAATTACGACAAACATATTATCTTGTTTTCTTTATATATATATTGTTAAGTATCAGCAGTTCGACGCAGTATTAAGCTTTCTGGTTTTTTCGATGCCGCTAACTTGCCAAAAAGCTTCATATTGCGACTCAAGATTGATATTTGACGATATCCATATGCAGATAACCAGACAATATATACGTCAATTGTTTTAAT
>JAOXYI010089881.1:0-12261 GCA_028566495.1 Lithophaga antillarum | reverse complement strand
TCTAGCTATCTCTTTTTTCCATTTCCTTCTTGGCTTTTCTTACTCGTCCTTTGACCTGGTTTCTCGTCCGTACATATTCCTTGTACCTCTGGCCATCTCTAGTCTCCATATATCTTTGCCAACAGCGGTGTTTGTTTTTTATTTTCAGGATAGTTTTTTTCCGTCCAGTAGTATGTAATTATGTTTCTTTGCTTTCTTACCAGCTCTAGAGTTGATGTGCGGAATGTGTTTTTCTTTTGCCGAATTAAATTTTTCTAGGAATATATCAAATTTCTTGTCTGGACTTTTATCTTTGAATAACATCTCCCAATCTTGATTTATTTCATCGGTCATTTTCGTATAATCCCCTTTATAAAAGTTCCACCTCTTTGTCTTTTTTTCTGTCATATCACAGTAACATCTAAATCTGAAATCGAGAACACAGTGGTCACAGTGTCTAAGTGGGCTCTCATATTTCAAGTTGTCAATCATGTCTTCTTCATTCGTGAGAATTAGATCTAATACACTGGGTTCTCTTGTTCTGGTGTACTCTGTAGCATGTTGGTATAGACAGCTATCCCTAAAACATTCGATGGATTCTCTTGTTCTGGGGTACTCTGTAGCATGTTGGTATAGACAGATATCCTTAAAACATTCGAGGAAACCTCCCCATCTTTATCTCGTTTGCTTGTCCATGTTTTCCAGTCTATTTTGGAAAAATTAAAATCCTCATAATCAATAGATGGGAGAATTCCTTCTTCCGTGCTATATGTACAATCATTTCATTAGATTTTTCAGGTTTTCTTGGACGTTATTTAACTTTTATACATGCAGCTAACTAACATTTGATCCTTCCCATTTAGCTTTATCTTGGTTCATATACTCTCATTGAATTTGCCATCTACTTTTACATCTTCTGCTTTTAGGTCTTGCCTAATGTATAAAGCTGTACCTCTATCGTTGCCTTTATTCTCATTCAAAAATAAGTCGAAACCATGTATGTGTAATTCTGCTTTTCCTGGTAGGTATCTACAGGTTTTTGGATATACTTCAGTGATTCCAATTACATATATATCATAGATTACAACTGCATTTTGTATTTTCGCCTTAAATTCATCAATCTTGGTTGGTAGACTATCTGCATTTGTACTGAGACATTGTAGGCCGTTAAAAACCTCCACCTTCTTGCTATTTACATTTTTTTTCATTTTGTTGCCTTCTGTATGTTAATCTTTGACCACTCTCCTTTCTCCGGGTGGTCCCTTCACTATGAACTTCTATTCCCCCGACTCCTTTTTTATTCTTGTCTTTTCTTCTTCAAATTTGTCTTTACTTAGTTGTCTTTCCTTCTGTGTCATATCGTGTATGATACTCAGCTTCTTGTGTTTCTCTTTACATGTGCTTTTACCTAAGTTTTTCAGGTTTGACATGAATTTTCTCTTGGATTTTTCATCTTCAAAAGTTACCCTCTTTGACCTTGACTTGCCCGTTTCTGTATGTTTCTTACCTAGCCTGGTTACATTTTCACTGCTTCAAATTCCGCTTCAGTAATTGTGCATAGCTCCTGTACTATTTTCTCGTTCTCTGCCTTTTTCAATTCAGACTCTGTTTCTTCAGACTCATCTGCATTGAAGATTATAATGTTACATCATCTAGACATGCTTTCCTTATACTCTTCCAGATTTTCATTGACCCGCTCAAGGTTCCCCTCTCCGCCAGTGGCTTTATTGCTTTTACTTGCCTCTATCATTTGTTGAACCACCTCTATATCTGGTTTTTTAGACACCAGCTTCTCAAGGTTGTCAACTCTTTGTTCATAATTGATAAAATTCTCTCTACATCTTTCCTCAATTTCCTTTTCTATTTTCATGTTCCTTAGCGTTTTCTCTTCGCATGGCGGACAGTACCAGTGAAAACCTGACCTATTACCTAATAATTTATATTCTGTTCCTGATAGCCCAAGGCATGTTCTGCAGAAGTGACCTTTACAGTATTCCCATTCTAACATCTCCCCCTTATCATCTGACTACTTCTGTCACAAATTTACAAGTCCAACCTTCTCCATCTTGTTTTTGTCGCCTGCTTGAGGTCCTTCTATCCCCTATAGTTAATTATACATAATATTAAAAGGCAAGACTTCCTTATCTTTTTTTCTGTGATTTTTGATAAACAGGGCTTCCCTATTTAATTATCCACTTACTATGTAGACAAGGCTTCCTTATTTACATATATATTTGGATGATATTTTTAAACAGCTTCCCTATTTAATTGACCACTTGCTTTGTAAACAAGACTTCCTTATTTACCTTTTAATATCTACTCCTTTAATTTTGATCTTGAACAAGGCGTCCTTGTTCACTTTTTAATATCTACTAGCTAAACAGGGCGTCCCTATTTGCATATACCTTAAACAAGGCTTCATTATTTACTCTTTATATTGCCGGATCTAAATAGGGCTTCCCTATTTAGATTTGTCTAAATCTATACTGAAGTATTAAACAAGGCTTCCTTGTTTTCTTAGACTTATCTACTGTTCACGGTCTGTTCTTGGTCCACTACTCGTTATTAATGTATTGATACTCTCTTAGTCTAAACAAGTCTTCCTTATTTTGTAGTTGCTTACTTGCTATAACTGTAGCCTACTTGAACAGACCTAAAGACGGCTTCCTTGTTTAGTTATACTTTATCTGAATTATATTTATTGACCGTCTAAGAATAGACCTAAACAAGGCTTCCTTATTTAGCTTTAAGTCTACTACTCTATACTTAATAGGTTTTCTAACTATAAATATATCTGACTTACGTGCTTTTCTTCTTCTTTTTATTTTTCACTACAGTACCTTCTTTTATTCTGCACTGTAACTTCCCAAATTCCAGGTACAGTTCACACAATCCTTCCTTTAAATAATTACACAACGTAACACAAAATTTAGTCTGACAATACACATAATTAATTGACAGCTTCTATTTTCACAAATTAACTATATAAGTCCTAGAATTATGCTAAAAAGGGCTTCCCTATTCATTTAATTCTTTCGCTAATCTTAAAATCTTATACATTCACAGTTTTACTGGCCGTCGATTTGAATGAATACCATCGTGGTACAGTCTGTAGTTTTTGTATTTTGATGTCCTAGATTGTGCACTTTTGTGTGATGCTACAATGTCGAGTGCCAACCTTGGAGTACTGACATCATTCAGTAACTGTAGTTGCTGATTATAATAATCGACAGCTAAGCTTAAATTTGTGTCCTCATACAGTGTTGGGACTTTCCTTTTCTTTTGATACCCTCTTATAGTGACCTTTAATCCCTTTTTATTATTTACTGATCTATGTACTCTAGATTTTGGTCTACCTGTAACCGTCACCTTCAAATTTGTCGATACTTCTCTGTTGTTATTTATATCACTGACCCCTCTTTTCTTTTCAGTGGTGTTTTTGTCATCAGTTTTACTTGAATCAATTGTCTCTTTAATTTTATTATATTTTATAGGTGAATAGTATGCACAGTCAAGGAATACGACCTTAGCACTATTATTTCCTTCCAATTTTTTTTCTTTACAAGCCTATACTCTGTGGGCCAAATTTCTTCAATGGTTTGATAAATATAATTTCTTAATTTAATATACTTTCCTGTTTTTTTTTCTTCAGTTAATTCACAGGTCCCAAACCATACTAGAATAATTGGATCCTTCACTTCTTTTATCTTCTCAGTGATGCTGTCAATCAGGCTCCGTTCCACTTTCGTAAACAATTTCGAATCTGCCAATAGGCGGTTCAACCCTATTAATTCATACTCCCTTACTGTCTGTTAATAAATATGTGTGCCTTTTGAAACAGTCCACACTAAATTCATTACTAATCTTTTTATATTCTTTGATAATCTTCGGCAGTGGTATTGTACAAAATGGCGGACACAATAATACAACAATGGCGGATCATTGCCGGATAATTAAACAATGTCATACCACATGTTCTGTTGTTTTTAATTGTGAAAAAGAAATAGAACAATAATATAAATTTGCAATAGCAATGTTGCTATTTTATTATTAATTAAGTTGTTATAGCCACAATAAAAGACCAATTAGCTGCACAAAAAGTTCCATATTTTAGAACTTACGTGCTTAAATCTAGTCTGACTATGTTTTCTGTTAATCTTTCTTCAAAGTATTTATTGTATTTATATCACTAGACACTGATTCACCACAGACGTTTAAAAACTTGCCACAGACAGTTTCAATTATAGAGGGAGCATCTGCTGGGTCATCTGTTTTTCAACCGACAGTGGATGACAAGGATGTAACAGAAAGTCATACATTTTCAGTGATATATTCTCCGCCAGAAGGAGCTCTATATTTTGATGTAGATAAATCTGGTAAGTGGTTCACAATATTATAAATTCGTCGTTATATGCTGAAACTCTCATAACCGTAATTTTAATTATTACATCAAACCTAATATTTGAACCCAGATTAACGGCTACTTGTAAAATTTAGTTATTTCAGGAGTTAAAAACATAATGCCAGTTCTGTTTGTGGACTAAATATGTAGATTTCTCAAAGATCGAATTTCTAGTTTTATTTCTTTCAGATGTGTACATCATACAAAATAAATCGTTTTAAAAATAGTTTACCATTTTTTTATTATACTTTCATAGATAAGCTTTTTAATATTTTTTCCCGGTAGACTAGTAACAATACTAAGCGATGTTGACTACGAGACTATTTCATCCAAAGCATTTATTTTGTCCCTGGCAGTAACGGATTCTTTATTGATGGATTATGGGAATTTGACCGTGAATATACTTAATGTGAACGAATCGCCGAAATTTACAAAGAAATACTACACATTATCAGCTTCTGAAGATAAAGTATGTTCAGTTTCTGTCCTAAGATTTCTTTTGGTAACAATACAATTGAACGCTGGTGTGTTTCAATATTGTCACTTTAGATTGCGTAAGTAGTCACGGTTGTCCAGTTTATATCAACAACGTCACTTGCAGATTAAAGGCGGGCCTCGGTGGCCGAGTGGTCTAGGCTGTAACATGTATTCATATCTACTACTCATCACCTACGTGTCAACACTTGGGTTGTGAATTCGAGCCTTGATCGTGGCGTGGTGTGCCCAACTTCACCCTTAACTGACAAGGACCGTTTTCCTGGCAAGGGTTGGGGGTTCTCACCAGGTTCTACTGGACGCCACGATACCGTTGAAAAATTGCTGAAAGTGACGTAAAACCCACATTTAATCAATCAATCGATGCAGACTGAACGTTCTACTTATATGTTTATTAGGGTCCTTCTTGTCTACTCAACAAATACGTCAAATGTATTTATTAGTCACTTTTTTTAAGAGTTAAATGACACCAGACAAACCTTTCTTGTTAATGCTTTCCATCAGAAATATATTTGAAATTTTCAAGTTCCATTATTAACTCAAACGAAAAAGTCAAAATGAAAGGTCACAGAATGCAGTTAACTTTTATCATTCACTGCCGTAACTAGGTCCGAAATAAAATGAGGCAAAATTTTGAATCGATTGCCAAATGACCTACAAATGTACAAATGGTAAGAGCCTTGATTCCCTTTTTAGCCCACCTGACCCAAAGGATCATATGAGCTATTGCCATCACTTGACATGCGTTAACCTTTCATATTTTAATATTCTACTCAGAAACCACTGAGACAATTAAAACTAATTTTTGGAGGAATGGTGTATAGAAGGTCCTCTACAACGTTTCCTCATTTCGTGCCCATCAGACTACCAAAGTGGCCACCATGGCCAATTCTTGTTTTTGATTGGCTGAAATTTTCGAAAACGTTTTCTTCTGACACTACAAGGCTAAATAATTGTAACTTCGTAGGAATGATATATGAGGGATTTCATAAAATTTCCTCACTTCGCGCCAATCGGACATCTAACATGCATGGCTACCATGTGCAATTCTTGTTCCTGATTTGCTGAAATGTAAAAAATCTTCTCCTCTAAAACTGCAAGGCTAAATGAATTGTAAGTTTGGAGAAATGATGTTTTGAAGGTCTTTTACAAAGTTTCCCCATTTCGTGCCGTTCGGACATCTAACATGGCCACCACAGGCAATTCTTGTTTCTGATAAACTGAATTTTAAACATTTTCTCCTCTGACACTATAAGACCAAATGGACTGTAGAGGTCCCTTACGAAATTCCTCATTTTGTGCCTATCGGCCATCCCACTGAAAATCCAAGATGGCCACCACTGCAGACCATACATGTAGTTTAACATAGAAAGCTCTAGTTATGAACTATGGGCCAAGCAATGCAAAATACTTTTAATCAAATATATCAACAAATTTGGTAACTATCTCCGATTAAATGCAAAAATTACAAAGGACCAGACATGAATCAAGATGACCAGAAACAGGGAGTAGACATGCAGAAGTGGCACATACAGTAAGACGAACAATATAAAAACGGAGTCATTAAAGTGCACAAAGACATAAAGTGCTGTAGAATAGCAAAAAAAAGAGATCCTGTAGGTTTTTTGTAAGTCTTCAAAAATAGTCTTCCGTCTAATACTATGTCCTCGTTAACCTTCTTATTCTTTCACTGAATGTGTCTCTCTTCTTCTTCTTCTTTTTGTTTTACTTTTGAAAGCGACTGGACTGTGATGTTAAACTGTTTTACCTTGTTCTTCTTTTGTTCCACGGCTGTTTAATATATACTAACCACTGTGATATGAATTCTCTCACAACCAAACAGTTATTTTTTCCACCTGCCGTTCCACATTTTATTTGTCTTACTCCAACTGATGATATCTGAATATATTCAGATTTTTAGTTATATCATCATGATCAGATTGTTTTGACTGGGAAAATCAGAATACTCAGAGAAAGCCACTAATCTTTGGCGAGTAACTGGTAAATTTTATCACAAAATATTCTACTCTAATATATCAACGTTTTTCGCATTTAACAAACGTCATTCGCAAGAGGAGAAAATGCTTTTAAATTATCTGAATAGACTTAAATAATTCGATCACCAAAGATGCACTTCTACATGCAAGAGAATATTGTATATTAGTATGGGGAGCTGATAATACAATTAGAATATTCCATGTACTGAAATTATTTGTAGATTGTGGCATTTTTTAACTGTCCAATATTCTTTAACATTAAGACAAGTTTTGAAATATGATATCTATTTATTCATGAAAAACATTCTTAAGAGACATAACTTCACGTAATATATTATACATGCATATTTGCATATTTAGTCTTAGTCGACGTTTGATACATCATATGGTCCAATTTTTTCAATTATCGCTAATTCATGCCAGTTTACGTTTAGTTTTTAGTTCTTAAGAGTACTTTTTTATGCCCCAACTGAAATCAGTATTAAACTTAGACTCGGGGAATTGGACCTCGTGGATCTTGATAGTCAACACCTCCCAGGACAAATTTGCCATTCCATAATTGGCAAATTAGACTTTTTTATGTGAAGCGATACAGGAAAATTTTTTTCAGGAGTTGGTAGGGTACATTGAGACAAACAAACAAAAAAAATGTCCCGACCCCTATATTGATTCACAGGACGGGGGGTGGGGATTTAAAACTGACTTCCCATGGGAAATCATGGAATTCCCATGGGAACATATATACTTCCCATGGGAAAATTTGAACTTCCCATGGGAGATTCACTACTTCCTATGGGAACTGTGCCACTTCCCATGGGAAAGGTGCTCTTCCCATGGGAACTGTTTCAGTGGGAACTTCCCATGGGAAATACAATAATTTCCCTTGGGAACTTTTTAGTTCCCATTGGAACTTTTGTTCCTATGGGAAGTTTTCATTGTTCCCATAGGAAGAATACTTCCCACGGGAAGTGGAAGAAGTTCCTATGGGAAATACATCAAGTCATGGGAAATAAAAATTCTTTAAAAACATTCAAGACAAGTTATAATAAAATAAATAATGGCAACCAGTTTTATTGCTGGATGAAGTCAGTTACTAGAGGAACAACGGACCTTCTGCAGGTTTCTGGAAAACTCTATCAGGTAAGGTTAGAATCTGCAAAGCGTTCTCCTTTTTGTATTTGCCCAAAGTCAGATAGGAATTGAGGGGAAAAGCTAGTGATATATACCGATAAACTTTATACCAAATCACTCGGTACAGACCTCCAATCACCTTTGTCAGTGAATAGTTCAAAGCTAATTCATCATCGGGATGTAAATATCAATAAACAAATACAGAATGGTCAAAATATATATAGCTTTAATTACACTTGGTTCTATCATCATTACATGAAACAATGCAAAAATGACTAAATCTAAAGAAATAATATAATTGTATTACAAATATCTTCTGCTTTTCATTACCTCATTGAATTTAATGGTAACTGTTTCTGTGAAAACACAGATTTCATTTATATTTAATCATGATCTTGGGAACATTATTATTTTCTATATACAAATAAAATATATTCTCTCAAAGTAACTATTTCTAATCATAAAACATATATCCAACTATATATACATATGGTTAATCCAGTGAATTAATCTACTAATTTTTAAAACACAAAGAAGAAAAAAATACATTTTTTTCCAGTAGAGTTATTTAAACTGTTTCTTTTATTTTGTCAAATATAAAACTTACTTTAACAATAAACTTCACAGTAAGAAACATGAAAAATAAACTGTAAAAAATAAAATACGTAACTTATACAGATGGCATCTTTTAAAAATACATCATACATATGCCCCAACCACACAGTGCAAACTGACCAGTTGCAAATGTATTCATTTCATAATATTTTAGCAGTGTTAATTTAGTCATAATGTTCATTGTAATGACCTAATTTCAGTAAGTTTATACCTACTTTTAAAGTACTCCCAGTTCTGACCAACATCAGATACCACAATCCACAATAAAGTGTTGTAATAATATTTTCTCACAAAATTAAGCCACTGTCAGGTGACGATGACCTACATGTAATTGCTGCATGTGTTCAAAACATTCCTAATTCTGAATATGAAATTTCACAACCTTTTGTCTGTGATAAAAGTGTTTGTGACCTACTTTTCAACAAAGTAGGTCATAGGCAGGTAAGAATGACCTAATTTTAGCTTGCATCAATGGTGTTCACACTAATGAGCATTATGATGTTACAGCTTTGTGTTTGGAAAAAACTGTTACCGGTTTCTATGAATTTTGTACATTTTCAAGGACCATAACTTGGTCATGATGACCTAATTTCAATGGAATTTTTGTACGCTTCAACGGTGTTTATAATTATGAGTGTTATGATATGTAACAACCCTATGTTTAAAAAAATGTTGTCAGTCCCTCATTTTAATTAATTTCTAAGACTTCAATGGGCATAATTGGGTCACGATGACCTAAGTCTCCTCTAATCTAGTATGTATCAAAAGTTATCACAATTACGAGCATTATGATATGTCACAGCCCTATGTCTGAAAAAAAAATGATCGTAATCTCCTTCTGTCCTGAAAATTCTAAGATTTCCAAGTAACTTAGCTCCAAGACGGTATATACGGTACAAACCTTTATTCATGTATATGTGATGTAATACATTGTAATGTACTTATATACCAATTTTAGTATCTCTATATACTATGATTTTTTTATATCTCAAATTAAAGCAATTTTCATATAACTCTGGAACACCTACAGGTATTAATCCCATTTACACATGGTTGCTAGATCGACTCTTAAGGTACCTGTATTATGAATTTGAGACTTCAACCCCTTGTAGTTACAGAGGAGATAATTGTGAAAATTTCCTACTTCCATTTTGGAGAATTCTTCATCAATTTTCAAAAGTTTAGGGGGCATAACTCCAGACTGCTTTGTATGTTTAGATTCAAATTCCACTAAGTATAAGTTTGACCATTTAGAAAGGTACCTCCCATATTCAAGACTTCAACTTTTTATAGTTACTGAGCAATAAATTGTTATAATTGGCTACCCCCATTTTTTAATAAAGGGCAATAACTCTATAAAGGAGAAAACTCAGTTTCTTGTGTGGGCTCATGGCAACCAAATGTCACTTGCACGCAAAAATAAAAGTTGGTTTGGTAATTTGTTGTAGAGTTATTACCCCGAATGACTATGGACAGACGGATGACTAATTTTTTAATGTTGAGGGATAAAAAATTATCTGGATATATTTATGAGACACTACAGTTCTGACTTTTTGCAAATTCAAAGACAATAACTGTGAAAAAAGTATTTCTTACACAATATAAAAATACTAATAGAAGCAATCAACTACATTTGTTTTAGAGTTACACTTTCAGTACATTGTTCTTGACTTAATAACATGCAATACAAACAGTTGTCAGCCTTCTGCTTTCTCATCTTGGTCCTGCTCTTGGTCTTACAACTCTAATCTACAAACAAATAAATAGGATGAGATATTAAATTGGGAATTTTCACCTCCATTTTGGCAGTTTACCATTGTTAAAAATAATTTGCACATTCTCTTAAATGACATGATTCCAAATGTAAGTACATTCAGCTTACTATGAAAACACATAATTTTGCTTAATTTTATCCAAGATAAATGATTTATCCGAACTCAAGTATATGAGGTTCAATTTTATCTGTATCAATATAAACATCTTGTGGTGACCAATAATAATAGATGTTGAATTGGACAAAATTTGTATGTTAAATTTTGTATTTCTAATAATACTGACCATTATTCCTCATTTTTGTTTATCAAACACTCATTTAAACATCCATCTCAAATTTCTGTTAGTTATTCATTATATAAATATATACAGGTACTGACTTCTGAGATCAAATTACATAGATTTTTTAATCAATTATTCCAAGATTTCTTATGCTGACTGGCATAAATTTTACTTGATATCTTTCATACACACATACATTGTATTACTTATTTCCGAACATCATAATCATATTTTGGGGTTGTAACTGACTGTTCCTATGTGTATCCTGCAGAAAGGTCAATTCATTGTAATCTGACAGTATAACTAATTTTAAAAATTGACTGGAAAGTAAGTTTCTAAATAATAAATTATATAAATTCTTATTCTGTTCCTCACCTCTGATGATCTTTGTAGAACTTCAATGTGTCTATTAATAGCATCCAGTAGATTTTGATCTATTGATGACAGTTGTTGTCTGACAGCTGGCTGTTGTTCTGCTATCAAACTTGCAGGCAGAGGTGTGGTTGGATCTGATAAATTATTCCGACCAAGATCCCTTAGATATGTGTCCCACCAGGCATGCTGCATTGTTGTTAGTCGACCTGCAGATTTCCATTTCGGTAAGTCACGGGACATGGCAGCAACGATTCCATCTATTTTGCTGTTTTTCGGTACTGCTGGTACTGTATTAAACTGATCTATGGATGGAATTCTGTCTAATGTTACACAATAATATGGATCAGTGTCGAGTGGCCAGTCTTTCACGGACAGTTTTACATCACCATTTTCCTCAACAAATTTAAAAATATGAGGGGATTTAATGCCCTCACATCTTGGAAGCTCTATAACAGCTGTCTTAAAGTCGAATATACTGTCTAAATGTTCTGTTATAGGAGTTGGTGTGCTTGATTTCTTGATGGCATGGTGTAATTCTGGCAATGTGGTAGCATTCTGTTGGTTGAGTTGGGTGCTGATCCTACTAAAAAGTTGGTCAACATCCTCGTGGGTGTGTCCAACCATGAGGAACGACAGTTTTATCTACAAAAAATGATTATTTAAATCACTCAGAAGTATATATAAACTGACAACTGTAACATACTTTTGATGAAATTATTTCAATGTGAGGTCACATCAGCTTCATTTTAGAACAAAGGTTTACACACAAATATGTCTCCTCAGCCTCCACATGTCATATTGGGAAATTATGATATTAACAAATTTAGTTGATAAACCATGAAGATGTCATGGTCAGATGATATGTCTCTGCCTTACAGGCCAAAAGAAAAAAAAAAAAAGAAAGAAATTACTGCGTTTCCGCCAACCCAACTGACCGTAAGTTTTAGTCCCTACCCTAAAGTTTTTTTGGCCATTTTTGAATAAACACTGTTAAAGTCAAGATATGTCACCTGAAGAACCTAAATAAAATTTTTTGAAAAAATAAAATATTTTGCCTACCTACCCACCCTATATTTTTTCAGCATGTTAGCAGAAACACTGATATTTTTTTATTTGGCCCTATATGGCTGACCCAGTATCTGCAGTTCCTGATAAATAGACAATTAGAAGAAGTGCCTTGTTTAATGTAAAAATAAAAAGAGTCAGCAGACC
>JAOXYI010089773.1:0-12262 GCA_028566495.1 Lithophaga antillarum | reverse complement strand
TGAGCGTAAATCAAATATCTATGAAAAAAATATGCGTAAAATGTTGGAACATTCATCATAACTAAATATTGTTTCGGTAATAGTTTGAGTATAAAGACTGATTGAAGCCAGTAAGACCAACAACATCCGTAACATAAATTGCTATTCATTCCGGTTAGATGCGTTGTTTTACTGACTCCACCGTAGGTTTTAATACACAATAAAAGATTTAAAAAAATTGTATAGCAATATTACCAACTGTTAAATAACACTAACATTTCGACAGAACGATCCACTATGACAAGCACCAGAAAGACAGACACAGAATGACATAGTTTCAGGTATTTTAATTAATAAGTGAGGGGTTGGATTAGTTTTACGATGAAAACCTTCCATATAATAAACAGTCAAAACAAATGTCCACACAATTTACAAATATCAAGTAGATGCTTTGTAATCTAGAATTTAAAAAATACCTAACAATATATTTGAACATGGGTGATTTCTTTATGGCCATAGGGTAAAATCCTTTTAAATTTAAAAAATGATAATTTACGTGGTTACTAAAAAAGGATTGTTCGATTGCGAATTCCGGGTTATTTCTAGGTTCAGAAAACAAATATTTCTACCACTGTAAATTATAGAAAGTAGATAGAAATGTTGCGTTTACAACTTTCAATTGGTCTATATATAATTTAAAAACTATTTGATGGAAAATCTTATTTTCAAAAAAGAAATGTTTGGATGAAAACTGGATTGGTATATGAATATTATTTAAACAGTGAAATGCTATTTACTTCAATTGACCACAATGTTAGGATTCAAATGTCATGTAACGTACGAGTTTATAAAACGACAGGTACCACATGTGTAGCAGGACATGCTTACCCTTTTGTGGCACTTGATGTCACTCCTGGTTTTTATGGGAGTTCGTATTGTTCTAGCTTTAGTTTTCAGTGTTGTGTCTGCATTTTCTTCCCGTTTGTGTTTGATAGTTTGTAAATAACGGTCTTGTCTGGTACTATGGATATATATGACTTATGAACTTCGACATTCTTCTCATTCTTTTTTCAAACGTCGAGATTTCAAAATATCTGACAATCATTATTTCAAACTTATTTTTACACCATAAACAATGCTTCTCTGAAAATGTACCATCTTTCATTCAAATTTAACTATTAAATTTTAATGTTCAAGTTTTTACTACAATATTTATGAACAAATTGTGCAGTTTTGCATCTGACCCTCTGTGCATAAGATAAAGACACAAAATCCTAGCAGTACAGGAGGCATCTTTTACAAAATTTTTAATAAAATAGTCTATACGTAATCTTTTTAATTGTTATTGTAAAACAGAAATTAAAGTCATTCTGCGGTATTTTTTTTTTATTTTTTGGTATGAATACACATATATCAAAATCTTTATTTTTCTAAAGCAGCTTTTGTTTTAAAGAACAATATGTTGTGTTGATTTAATCCAATGATCATATTTTATAGTTAGAAGATGTAGTATTGTATATTTATTGCACTTCAAATATATTTTTGTCATGTATTTTTTATTTTATTTATAGATGTAAGAAGTCTGATTTTTACGTTAATATGTTATACCTTAAGTAAACGTAAACGATGTGTATCCCACGATATGTCGCATTAAAATATACTTACAGGGTAAACAACACTTTTCTTTTCCTCCCTTTCCATCACAGCAGTGTCCCCCTGATTTGTAACCGATAGGACAGTCGGCCATGTTATCAACAGATAATCCGTTCCTACCCAAGCAGTTCTCTAAAACCATTCAGATAAAAGACGATATAACATGGCGTCAATAAATTTGGGGTTTTAACAACTACTGCATGTCTGTAGAATTGGGGAAAATCGAACTATAACGTTTTTTACACTTAGATTGGAGATTTGTATTGCACGTAAGACCTAGCAAAATTTTAAAACAATTTCGGAATGATGAAATCTTATCTACTGTATTTTCTCAGTAATTAAATTGTATAGGGATATCCTATTGTATTTTAAATGACAGGGAAAGAATCGAAATACGACGTCACTGTAGTTTAGGGGTCATCATTTTCAGTTTCGGAAACATCATCAATGTATGAAATTTCAAGTTTTGTAAAAATTCTGTTGAATTTTTCTGTGAAACTGAAATTCAACCTATCATCTTTGGGCAACTATGGCGGTCATTGTTTAATGGAAACTTGCCCATGAAAAATTATTTGGACTCAAACTGGGAAAAAAAATTCATAGAAATAAATTAAAATCTCAAAATTTCTCGTTCTCGGGAGTCCTGTTTACAGAGTCCCCTTTACTGACAGTAGTAGTACTCATTCGCAGTGAAACGTATTTATTTTGTCTTAACTTTTCTAGTTGACAAGTATTGTAGGACAATGTCAACAGAAGATTTGTCGTAATATGGGATATCCATTTGAATATTTATTGACGTTAGTCAGCAGTTTTGCTGGCACAACCTGTCACCCCTTAGCAGATTCGGTTAAAGAATATATCCGATAGTAAAGTTTTAGACTGACTTCGCGTTAACGCGCGTCGAGCACACAGGTGAAATTTTGAACGTTGAGCAATCAAAATCGTCGATACATCTGCTGTTGCTGTTGACTTTGATATTACTCATCTAGACATGATTGTTTTATTCATTTCTGTGCCAGGTTTTGTGCCAGTAGACAGTCGTGGCACAAATAGTTTCAAGAGGTAATAATCTATTGAAAATGAAAGTTGATGTATGAAAAAAAATATCTTGCATCTTTAGAATAATGCATGTATACCTTTAAATGATTATTTGTTTGTAAAGCAGATTAACGCTTGTTAACAACAACCACAGAATAGGAAAAAAAAAGAAATGAGGAGAAAATGGGAATGATGGCCGCCATTATTGACTTTTTTATTACTGAAAACTTGATTGGAACGACTGAAAATGATTTTTCAATTCAAGAATGAAATATTTTTTCAGTTCTGCTTACTTACCAACACATGGAACACAACATTTGGAAAATCCTTCTATTGGTGCGCAATAGTATCCAACGTCCTCATAGCCAGATTGACATTCAGCATCAGGTACACTGCAAACTGCATTTGGATCTGTACATTCTACAACCACCATTTGATTAATAAATTAAATTAACCACTCACAGTATTTCATATTGGAAGACAAAAAAGGCCGCGTTATTTATCGAATTATAAATTTACTTATATCAAATAAGAGAAAAAACTAATCGTACCAGATCAGTGAAACAAACAGTGACGAAATGGAAATTTCCATTTCTACAAAAAGGTGGGTGGGGGGAGGAAAGAAGTAATATTGATAACTATGCATTATCATACACCGATTTTAGGGTATGTTTTCTTCATTACTGGAAATCTCTGAAAAACTGTGTTGCTTCATACTCTGCATTGTAATATCAAATGGTTTTCTATCGTGTTAGATAAACGGAATATTCTCTGTTATATAATGTATAGACGCCATACTTACTACGAAAAAGACTATCACAAAACGTGAAAATTCATTCACTGATTTTTCAATCGGATTTAACGTCACCTTTCAGCAAATTTTTGATCATATAATGGTGAATAGTTGTATTAGTACTGGAGGAAGCTTGACTACTGGAGCGAACCACAGATCTTTGACAAGTAACTGGTGCACAATAACCATAAAGTACGAATCGAGTGCAACTTCGGTTTTCCAATTCCCCATAATAAAACAAAAAGTTAACACCTTACAGATGATAGGTTATTGAAGATGAATATCAGTCCGCAAAGGTCACATAGCCTTTCACTTTATAATTACTAGTATACCCCGCGTCTCGTGTGGACAGAAGGACAACTGATATTTTGATGTTTGCTATTGTTTGTCCTTGACCTAAGGTGGCAATAAACTAAATAGTTTGGAAAGAAGGCATTTAAGGACGGAGAGATGAACAGGTCAAATATTTCTCCCTGTCTATTCCACAGCATGTTTATTATAAGATGAATAAACCGAAATCGTGAAAATTTTGGATTCGGAATAAAATTCAATCTATTTGAAATATTTGCTCTATATATCAAAAGTAGACATTCTCAAAATGATTCTGATTTGAAATATGATCCAATGTGATCCTACTACCCTCGTTTAAACTACTTACCATTACATTTGCAGCAGACCTTTGGGTAATCACAGTATCCTAAGACTGACTGTTCATTACACATACTTACACAAACAGCAGTTTTCAGGTTACATTCTGCTGTGAAAAAGTTACAGTTGTTTAATAAGTACTGGCAATGTTGACAAGTTACAACTTCTATTACTTCTTATTGGTCTAAATATTTATTATTTCGATATGAGTTGAACTAGATTTGTCTAAAACAACAGAGAACTCAAACAAAATATGAAGGAGAAAACATGAAAGTGAGAAATCCTAACTTTTATTGGATGTTTCCATTGAATTACATATTCTCGAACTTTGTTAGAAATCAAACTTGTAAATAACAAGTTTATGTAGAAAGTTTTCGCCTCAACGTAGAGACTGTCTGATAGACTTTGATGACAGTCCAGAAAGTAATCACTGATATTTGCTACCGAATATGTCCTGGACCTTTTTGTGACCTTTGCTACCCGACATGACTTTGGGGTTGCATGACGAGTGATGAATGCATAGCAGCAGATGCTTATCCTGTCGACACAACTGATCTTTCTCCATTGTGGATTTCATGCAATCTAAGCTGTTTGTACACTTGGGTTTTATCTTTTTCTTCGTTCTTGTGAGTTCGAACTGATTTTGGTATACTACTATTTATATGTTACGTGCGAGACAATTAAACCCTAATCTAACACATTTAAAGTCTCCTGCAGGCTGAGACTATCTGATACTGCTCAGCACGTTCATGTCAGTGACCTGTTGACAATAGGACTGGTAATCTACTGGCAACGGCCGGCCTGTGTCTGAGCACAATATATTGCCCCGAAAGTTGGCTGCGTGAGATCCCTGTTAGGGTAAAAGTGAATTGCCACGAAATCTGAAATCTGTCAAATGACGAAATATATGCCCCTCGATACATCTAACCTATGCAGAAACTCTGATATGTCAACCATGACACCAAAGTAAGTAAATTAGCAGTAGTCAGATTAGTGAACAGGGATATATTTAATGTTATTTAATCATACCCTGGTCTCGACAATCTATTGTTTACTGAATGTAAAGACTATACGACACGACTGATACAGCAAGTTCTGTGGCCATTGACATGCTGAGATCAAGACAAATGCATTTTTCTGCATTGTTTGGTGAATGATCAACAAATCAACACATAAGGATCGTTACATTCATTCATTAATTACATGAATTTTACCGTGTTTGCTAAAATGACATGTGAAAATGCATATTTTCCTCGTATAAATGTTAGTATTCATTGCATGGAAAAATTTAATTATCCCACTGTTGAAGATGGGTGGGTGTGTTGGTTTGAGTTGTTGGGTTTATCATTACTTCCAGCAATTTTTCAGCTATATCGTAACTACTAGACTCACTGGAGTAGGAAAGCCCAGACAGCTAACAAGCTGACCGATGAAATCACGACATTAGGTAGGTGTCTGGAAACCTTATCATATGAAGCAGGCTGAGCGAAACTCGAACCCACGACAGTGGTATTAGACTTGTGGTTATTAGGCAGTGACTTTAAGCACCCGGCTACCCAGGCCCAGTTGAAGATATCGACGAACGGTGAGTACATTTAACGACGTTTTATGATCTCATATCACTTCATGTCATTTATTTATGCTATTTGTAAGATTTAAGTTATTTCTCATTGACAAAAATTTTCTTTTCTTTTTCCAAACTTTCAGAACAATATCTTTTTAGCACAGACATCCCTGTTCTCCAGAAAGAGGGTGGAGCGGTGTGTACTCGAAGAAATTTTGGTGGGTTGCATTTCTGACTTCAAATGCTCTTCAAATAAATAGCAAGAAATCACATTTTATTGCACACAAATTAATACTAATAATGAAATGAGAAATAAAAATAAACAATGATCTAAAATTTTGACAAAAGTGACAGAATACCCTAA
This sequence comes from Lithophaga antillarum, assembly GCA_028566495.1. Classification (NCBI taxonomy): domain Eukaryota; kingdom Metazoa; phylum Mollusca; class Bivalvia; order Mytilida; family Mytilidae; genus Lithophaga; species Lithophaga antillarum. The sequence goes on along the minus strand of JAOXYI010089773.1, from coordinate 6,223 downwards.
ATTTATACCCATTTATATAGTAAGGTAATCAGAAGTACATCGCGAATCAATACTGGTAAGCTGTAAATATGACCAAAATTAAATTTACATCCCCGTATAGGAAGTGGCCCCCTCTCTCACGGTCTTCCAACCCATCGTACTCTTAATTCAAAGCTTGTACAATATTCTAATGTTCTTTTTACATATTTTTCTTATTTTGTTATTCAATAAATAAATAAATAAAATTTTAATGAACATTTCCAAATACTTACATGAAAGTGAAGTAAAATGTTATTTCACAGTTACATGTTTAACCGTAACTAATAAAAATATTGGTTTACATTATTTTTGTCAGATTCGTATAGATACGTATTCGATACGATACGGATATGGATATAGCTAAACATAAAGCCTTCTAGTAAGTGGTTATCATAAATCTTTCTTAAACTGGTTGTCAATTAATCAATGATGTAATACATTATCGGATATTTATCCAATAAATATGATCAATATAGAGTTTTATTATTGATTGAGTGATTGATTGATTGATTGTTTAACGTCCAGCCGATAATATTTTAACCATATTCAGGACGAGAACAAACTAACAAACAATAAATCGACATAAAGATAAAAAAAACAGAGGGATTGACTGGGAGAAGGAAGGTAGATTTTGAATGCCACTGGAAAAAAAAAAAGGATATGTTGGGTAGGGTCAGAAACTTTGCCTTGTAACCGGCCACTTACGAACCATTCAAAAAACAGCTGTCACAAACGGTCTTTAACGTGCCTTATTATTAACCTGATAGCAAACCCCCAATAGTATGATAAAATTGAAACATACCTGCAATAGAATATTTAAGAAGCATTAGTAAAACGGCATAATAAAACATAGTTGCGATTGTATTAAACAAACAAATATTGATCTTGAAGAAAATTTACTTGTGATTTACGTGTAAACAAGAGAAACTACATAACCTGTTCAAGCAACAGATTGAAATTATTGATTTGTACATTAACATTACCGTATGCATAATATCATTTAATTAAAACTATTCTTGGTTAACACTTGAGTGTTGATTCTTTTTTGTTTTTTTTTTTGAAAAATCAGCACCGATGATCCTGAGTAGAGTTCAAAATCTGTAAAAAGTTTTAACGATGGTCAACGGAAATTTTCCTATTCTAAAATATACATTTAAACTGGTACCTCATCAGCAAATCAAATCATACAGTTGACATTTATAAATTATTACGTATTCAAAAGTTCCTTGAAAAAAATATATGTTAGTTTAAAAAGTCAGATAGTTAGACGGTACATAAAATGGCATTTTGGGTAATTCATTTTAGTTTTCAATAGACAAACCAAACTTTCAAAATAAAATTAGTATAAAGAGGCTACATTTTCAATCACCCAGTTTTTCAAACAATTCAAAAACGAAAGTGAACTACCAGGTAATGATAAAAAAATTCCAGTACGGACATAACAACGCAGAAACAGTACACATACAAAGGAAAAACGATGTAAATAGAACTAGATATCGAACTGCCAGACCGAGGTAGAAAACAAGAGTATTAAAAGCGTAAACTTCATGTTGTTTGGAAGGAGAAACAATAATGAATCTACATCACCAAATACACACCTGCAACCGATAGAGATATGAATAAACCTATTAATGATGCCAACATAAAATTTCAGAAGCGATGAATGCAGTTGGGTTTTTGGTTTGAATACTTTACCTGGCAAGAACAGTGCTTTGTCGAAACCAATCTGATAACCAGAACAAGTTCTAGAGCATCACATCAGCTGCGTTACATAAACCGGATGTAGATATAGGGGCAGGAGAGATGTTGCTGCTCAGAAATATGTTTACGACAAATGATGTAAGATTCGCTCTATGTTAATCTCCAGAAATAAGTCTTAGTAGGAAACTAATTTGCATTCATTGTAGTGAATACTTTACCTCGAGCTATTTGAGTATATTAGATGCAAGTTGTCTTTGTAACTGGATTATTAAGTAACAAAACAATATCTGTAGGATGTAAAATGAATTAAAAGACCGAGCTACACGTAATTTCTCTTTATTTTAAGAAGGCTTTTTATTTTAAAAAATCAGCTTCAAACTGTGAACGGAACTAAAACAGACAATATTTTATCACCAAACTCAATGATCATTTATTATTGAACAAAATATGCGTAGTTTTCCTAAATTTATCGGCATCGATGCAATAGTAGATTTTTTTAAATGGAATTTTCTTTCAGACAGAAATGAATATGCACTTGCAAACAAAGGCATCATAGCAAACACTTGCTTAGTTTTATACTGAAATACAGAAGATTGAACAGTACTTTAAGAGAGTACATATACATGTTCATGCATGTTGCCCTTGATTTAAGAATAACTCTACAGCAATATTTTTATTTCAGAACATGTAGCTCACCTCAGGTGGCGAAGTTTTCATACAGCCAAATATACTGACGGACTTTAATAACGCAACACATCCACTTCTATAGTATAAAAAGTTTGACAGGTCAGAACTCTTTTAATAATGATTTAAGAATCCATAAGATTTTTTGTCAATTCTTTGCAACTGAAAGATGAACCATTTCCCAAATTTGCAAAAAATTATTTTTCGTTGATTTGAAATTTGCAAAAAACCTTGTTTTTGCCCCAAAACTGTAAAATGACAATATATACAAAGTCTGAAACCTATACTCTAGTACACTACGATAAATAAGCGCAAATTGTAAACGTTAACCATGTTTTGTCAGTTCTTAAAGTTTTAGTGCACAAAATTTGTCTCATTTTTATGCCATCAAAAACCAGGAAAATTTTTAACCCTGTGATATAATTGATTTCATTTTTTCCTTCGATACAGTATCACTCGCAATCAAACACCTGCTGAATCGTCATAAATGAATGGAGCATTTCAAATGATAATTCATTTAAATATTTATTTAAAATTAAAAGAATGACATACAACTTTGGTGTTGCATTATTAAAAGTCCGTCAGTATACTTTGCACGACAATGAAGCGCAATTTTTGGGAAGCAAATTAAGGTTAAAAATTAGTTAAAAACATGTCAACAAATTTTGCAAGTCAAATACAGAGTTAGATGTTGAAATAAGTTTCGAAATCTGTTTAAAGAATTAAAATTGATGACAGTCAAGCATGCAGAAAATTAATTCCTAATCAAATTGATACTTGGTTTTGTTTATCTTGGGAAATGAGGATGATCAAGATAACATCCGCCAATTAACGAAATAGCAAATAAAATTGCATCTCTGTCATAACATCACCTGTACCTTGCCATTATGAAATTATTTAAACATTATTCAAGCTAGAACGAAAACAAACTACACTGAATTTTTTAATCTTTTTTTCTCACAAAAAATCCCCACACTTCTTCCTAAAATTCGAAACAAAATGCGTACAGTGATAAAAAGTCGTCGCTTCAGAAACCTTTGACTTGTTGTAGAGAACAAATTAACAAGTAACTTATTAACAAGAAATTGTCAACCAAATCAAATTAAACAACATTAAAATCCATAACATATTTTTGTTTTGAGAACATTTAGTAAAAAATTGAATTAGAAACGACATCAGATGCTTTGAAAGGGAAAATATGTCCTACTTAGTGTACCACATCCGTTTTGATGTCCCAAGGTCAAATTGGGTGTAAAGGTCACGTACTGGTTTTGTATAAACTTACGACAAAGGAACATTATGTGTAATCAGATGAGACGGGACACGCCATATAAGTAAATCAGTATGGACAAATATACTAATTTGTTAATATACATTACTTTTTTATTCAGCTAACCGGCCACAGTCTGTTACATCTGTAACACCTGCACGCCTATTCTACTTGCTATTCTATCTGCATAACATTAGTGTCAATAGCAGTTTATCAGTGCATATTGTATTATAATTTCGATCTAGTATACTTAATTGATCCCTGAAGACTACTACCAATCATATTGAGAAAAAAGCATATTTCAACACGATTTGTAGTTCGAGGTTGGCAAATTTCTTGAATACTTTATGAAATTTCCAGATAGTAAATTTGTTTAAATTATACCGAAACTAAGGTTCATTGCCCTCGTGCAAAGATATACGTAGCTTTTTGTCTGTACTATTTTCTGTGATTTCTGGGTTATTTTGCTCTTTAATATTAGATTTTCATTGTATTTCCAACTTTTAGCTGTGAGCAGCACTGATGAGACATGATTTGTTGAAATGCGTATATGGTGCATCGATCTAACCTTTATATCTTATGATAAAGTATCGCTACGACTGCCTCGATATCACTGTTGATGGACTGTTAGTCCCGGAGGGTATCACCAGCCCAATGACCTTTGGTGCTGACCCGATATTTCTAGAATACTTTACGAAATTTCTAGTTCGTAAAATTGTTTAAATTATATTAAACCTAACGTTTATCTCCTTCGTCCAAAGGTTTTCATAGCTGGGGTTGACTTTTGTGTGTGTGTGTGTGTGGATTGTTTTGCTTGCCAACATTTGTTTCTCGTTGGATTTCCAACTCTTGGCTTCGAACACAACTGATAAGACATGATTTGTTGAAATGCGAATATAGTGCATCAAATTAACTTCGGTATATTGCGATAACATATACCTATAGATATGAAATTAAAGAATAATGACCATTGACATTGTTTTATTGCTGATTATTATATATTGTATATTGTAAAAATATTAATATTTGCGAAGTCTTAATGTTCGCTATTTTCGCGGCAGCCGAATTTCCGCTACAATAAATCCCACGGTATATAACGTGTGATATAGACTTTAACTAGAGAAATTGTTAAATCGTCAAAAAAAGAAATTGACCCGCTAATACGTCAATAAATAGTATTGAGTGAAAATTGGAATCAGTGCAAAATAATACTTTTACAGTATATGATTCATATTGTTAGTACATTAATATTACATAAATGCAACAGAAAAACTCGGTTAAATTGTCTAAAATCAATTATTTTACTGCTTCCCTCATAAAACGGTTAATTAGGATTTCTATGAAGTTTGCTGCGGTAATTTAATAAACTTGAAGTTTCCGACCCCATAGTTAAGCCTCTAAAACTATTTTTAAAGCCATGTGTTTACTTATTGATTGGAATTGGGATAACAGCCATACTCTAATTTCAGGTTTTTTTATAGACTAACGAATTAAAAGAATATGATCAATATACATCTTTTATATAATCGACTAAGAGAAGAATATTCAAATCTGTCAATCAAATCAAACTGTAAGAAAATAGTAGTAGAGTATCAAACAAACTGTTCTGAAACCAATAGTCTAGTAAAGAAAAGACATATTCGAGGTAGAGTATCAAACAAACTGTTCTGAAACCAATAGTCTAGTAAAGAAAAGACATATTCGAGGTAGAGTAGGGGTCACACCAACTCCCTAAATGGGAATGAGATCAGGTGCGTCGACAAGGTAAGCATCTCCTGCTATCCTAAACTCATCCCATTAAAACTATTACATGTAACCAACTTGTGATGACAACCTTAAAATTTATGAAGAGGCTATTTAAGTCTAGTTTTCTGATATCCCTGTCCAAGTAGCATTTCTTTTAATAGTTTACACCTGTCCAATAAGTCACCATAACTAAAACTGGCTCTAGCGTATCGCATCAACTGTGATATGCAAGGGTAGCAGGAATATTACTACTCAAGAACAGGAAATTAACGAAAGGAAAACTAAAAGCATCCCTTTTGTCTTAAATCTTGGGCTATAAGTATCCCCCTGGGTCATTACTCAGGAAAAGATCCAAGTATGAAGCAGATCGTACTGTGTATTATCTTTAATGTATCGCTCACTGGAGTAGATCAGATGTAACTACTCACTGAAACGAGAGTTACTGAGTAACAATACATCATCTCTGAAAGTGAAATTGAAGGATTTGACTACATGTATTTTTCTTTTTCGAAGAAAAATGGACGAAAATATTAACGGAAAAATTTCATTTGTACACAATTAAAACATGAAATACAAAACTGGTTTTATTACTGTCATTAATCATGCAGTCACATTAGGGTCTTTTATCGACTCTGAAGTTTGTAAAATTGCTTTAAATCAACTTTACAATACATTGCAAATATCCCTATCCGAGTAGCTTTTCTTTTAATAGTTTACACCTGTCCAATAAGTCACCGCAACAAAAACAGTATTTTTCGTGGACTTCAATCTATTTCTGACCTTTTAAAATTAATGGCAGAAAAT